>APFE030445827.1:169345-213512 GCA_000404065.3 Pinus taeda
ATTTTTAATATATTTTTTTTAATTAAGATTGATTTGGATTGTGATATATGCTAATTTAAAAGATATTATTGAGATTGAATATTCATGTTTCGATATGAAATAGGAAACTAAAATTGAGCTTTAATTTATTAAAATTTTCATCTAATTCTAGGTGATTATATCTTTTATTTTATTTAATTATTTTATGTTTAGTTCTTAATAAAACATAATAAAAAATTATGTCAACCAACATTAAAATAAAAACAATATAAAAATAATGAAGTTAACAAAGTTGCTTATTCAAATTATTGTGAGATACATGCATTAATATTTTATTAACTTTTATGTCTTCACAAACATATGTTGATAAAAAATGAATGGAAGAAGAATTCAAATAATCCTATTTTTTTTGCCAACAATTCATACGATATCGTGAACACTTTAATGTTATTTCAATAGGTAATTTTTCCTGACACAAATAATAATGAAGCATTTCAAAGTTCAGGCCATAAGAATCATCATTTTTTAAACATGGATTAAAATAATTCTAGAAATTCAGAAGTCTTGGTCATTAACATCATTGTTTGCAACAATGTCATCCATTATATCAATTTCAATGTTCATATGATCTTTCAAGTAGTTAATATTATCATTATCCTCATTTTGACCTACGTCATCTTCATCACCATTGAAATTTGATTGTATACCATCCATATTGTTACCAAATTTATTTGAATCATCATTTTCAGTACCATCCATATTGTTTTCTTCCATAACATCATCTAACTCTATATTGTTGTCTTATTGTGCTTGAACATAACAATCATTGGCATCATCATGGATGTTAATTTATTCGATGCTCTCTAATCCCTCTCTCTCATTTTGTTGGTCATCATTGTTTTATTTAGTATCCACTAATGCATCATCAAACACATGCCTTAATCTTGGATCATAATGTATGACCAATATCCATTTTGGGTCTAGAATATCTTCATAGAAAAATACATGCACATGAACGAGTAAATACATATATTAGACGTATGTTATAACAATTATGTTTATTAACAAACACATTGTATATTTTCACAATAAACAATGTATTAATAGATTATTGATCACTACTACTTCTTCTTTGAGTTAAATAAATACCTGCTCATAATGAATTGGTAGAACATAAGGCTCCTTATCCTCTAGTGGGAATTTTGAGGAATCTATCAAAAACTATCTACTATGGGTATCATTTCTTTGTGTCCTATCAAATTCTTCATACCATATACAATTAAAAATATAACATTTAAAAGAATGGTAATCCAACTCAATAATTTCTTGTATTTTCCCAACATACTGTAGATTCCCTTCAATAATATTCTTATCTTTTGATCCTTGTCGATTGGATTGCTTGAAGTCAACGATGATGCACAATCAAAGGATCCTCCATTTAATCTATACATTCTACACGATAATGTCAACCATATGCCCACATTGTTAGATATTTCCTTGCCTGTGAAAGACCATTTATTTCAATTAAAACAAATATAATGACAAATATTAAAATAGTTAATAGTGTCAAAATAGTAAGAAAGAACATTATGCAAAATTTCAATTGTACCTTTCTTTCACATCCTCTAGACATGTTGAGTTCATCTTCTATTATTTTTTAATCTATACATGCATATTCTATTTGATTTTGAATTTGTTCAGTAACCCATTCTAGTGTGCAATCTTTCCCCCATTTCCCTTGTAGATCAATAGGAAATGGGGTATTCCTTGGGTTCGATCTCTTAAATTGTCTCCTTGCTTATAACCCTTCTTTTGTATTTTTGTCATATTAATCAATCCATTTGTTCTTAAAGTCCATGCGGTACAAAATGAGCTTGTCGACTATAGCACTTTTGTCTACACCTATTGCACATAAACATGCTTATTTCAAACTCCAAAGGCCATGCTATTAATTTCATAAATAAATTATAGAGAAAATTAATGATTTCAATAAAAATAACCACAATGATCATGCATTTACTTACTAATTTCTACTTGAACACTATTAGGTTGTGTTTTTTTTCCCATCAATAATATCTAATGCTTATTCTTCATCGTAGAAGTGTGTCCCATATTCGAAATCCTTACCAAGGAATTCACATAGAAATAAAAATGTGTCATTCAATACATACCCTTCAACCTTGCAACCCTTTGGATGTGCCTTTTTTTGAACATATATTTTTAGAGTTTTCATATTCCTCTCAAAGAAAAATATCCACCTTGTCGATACAATACCTACCAATTCAATGTCATCAGCTAGGTGTATAAGTAAATGGAATTGTAAGTCCATGAAACCTATATGGAGCTCCTTCTCAAATACACATATTATTTTTGCAATTTCCTTCTTCCATTTTGAAACTTCACATTCGTGGATCTCCTTAAATATCACCCACTGAATATAAGAATCGTAAATTAATATGCACCTTTAGGAAAAAAATAAAATGCAATACAATATCTCTATGTATCTCACATGAACATTCCATACCACATACTTGCTATATGTAAAAATATTGAACCTATGAAATTTTTGAAGATGTGCATATGATCTAATAGGTGAGATATTAATAGATCCTTCCAGTATGGTAGCTCATAAAATATGGATTTCCTTTTCATCCTTTCTGACATCTTAATTACAACTTGTTCTATTTCTTCAATAGAATAATCCCATAAAAAAACTCCTAGAAATATTTCAATTCAGTATCTTCATCCTTCTTAAGCTAATCAGATGTACCCATAATCATGGAAGGGAATTTATTTTCAACTTTTCTGTCAAATTAATTCTTATGGTGGTTTCTAAACCTATGATCTAGTGGTGTAAAAACCTTGTTGTTTGCATAAATAAATTGATGTGGATCTTTAAAATAACTCCCTCGAAATTCTTCTACACATATTGAACATGCAAATATCCCCTTTATTTGAATCCATGCAATTCAATAAGTAAGGTTAATAACATCCAAATAATAGTATAAAACTAAGTATGCAAGTTGGGATGATAATAAATTATGAGTGTAAACACAATTTTTTTTTTTAATGTTACCAGAACAAAGACCAAGTCTTGGGAAATCATGAATAGTCCAACATATCACACCATATAACATGAAGGAACTATTTGATGGAGGACATGATATCTCATATATTCTTATTCCTTTCCATAACAGTTTCATCTCATCAATAAAATGCATAAGATAAACATCCATGTTTTTAACTTGATGTTTTCTTGGAACAATGAAAGTCAACATAATGTGCTCCTTTCTAACACTCATTCATGGGGGGATATGATATACTAACAATCCCACATTCCAAAATATATAATTTCATCTCATGAAAGATAATGGGCACATTCTATCAATTCCAATACCAAACCTAATACTATGGGGTTCATCTTTGAATTTTCCTTGCCATTATTCCTCTATGCATTTCAATGCTTTGGAGTAGGCCAGAATTTCCATGAATCCATCTGTACTCCTATTCTTCACATGCTAGTCCATCAATTATGAAAGTGACTTTCAATGAAACATTCATTGAAGTCTAGTTGTAATTTGCATGTGACGTAAAACCTTCTTTAGAACTGTAGGACCTTGTACCTATCTACCATATATCTTCTCTTTGCATAGAAGGAATTCTACCTTGTCTTGATATTCATCTCTGTATAAAATGAAATCATTTTTACTTGAATGAATTTTCTTATATTCAATCCCCAACTCAGCCAACAACTGGTGTGACTCTCTACCAATTGATGGCAACACATTCTCTTTAGGAAATATTTTATTTTTTAGTGCCATGTAAGATTGCAAAATATTAGATCAATTGAATGTTTGACTTATGATGAACATGTTTGATATGTAAATCTATATTATGACTATTCATATACAATGTAGGGTTTTAAAATCCCCTTAAATAAATGTAAATGAAGTTCATGAATGCTTACGAATTACATAGGCTAATTGACAATGCATTGCAATTTATCTCACTTCAATAGGGTGGTGAATCCGTTATCTGACCAACCAAATAGTGACTTGATTTCTAATAATATTAATGTGCATACCAGTTTTGAGGTTATACTTGCAACTAATTTGAACATGGGTTTCTTTGTTTCTTAATTGATGGAGTCTTTCAAGTTGTTATTATCAACATTACGTTGGTGGTAATTACTCCTATTGTCATCATTATTGTCATCATTGTTTCCATCCCCAAAGAAATTCGTAAGCATTTCATTCGATCCTTCTTCATGCACTCCATTTTCACTATAAATATCATCCTCATTAAGACTAGATGGCATGTCATCAGTGTATGTCAATCTCATAAGTTGTTCAAATTTCTCAGGTGGTAGAGTTCTCTTTAAATATACTATTTTCACCTTGGTATAGTTTAAAGGATGGTTTGGATCATCCTTCCCAAATATTAATAGCTCAGTTGGACCTTGAATATTAGTAGTCATTCTTTCATCTTCATATTCTACCTATCGACAAACGCAACCATTATTTAATGTTTGGAAAGAATCGGATAAATCATAAATGTATCAATTTCAAAGAAATATTATAAAATATCGCTTAAAAAATCCCATCCCATGTATTGTAGTATTGACCAACCTATTCTTCAGTGTAATTATTTGTTGTGTGTTACATTGGAAAATACCTCCTCATCAACTCAGAGGATAAGACCAACTTGGACTGGAAGAAGCCCTAACTTACATGCTTATTTCCAATGGTAATGCATGCCAAAACTATCAAAGGGCATGCTAACATTGCCCAATAATGCATCAAACCACATTATCCTAGTCATGAATTCAATTTCTTTCCTATAAAGTCATGTTACCTCACTTTCATGAGCTTGTGAAGGAAAATTCCTAAGTTAACTCACTGACACTGAGTCATTTACTCAAACTTGACTCTAAAAATATGGAAGGGATTTCCTCAAACTTGTCTTTGGAAAATTACCTACCCTAATAAAGTCTAATGAATACAGAAAGAGAAATAAAGTAGAGGAAACATCCTCCGACCTTTTGTATTTTTAGCAAGGTGAACTAGTAAATAAATTGGAAAAATATCAACCTCCCCTCAGCTATTTATTGGAGGCTAGGCCATTATAATGGGGATGAGAATTGATGCACTGTTATGTTTTTGAGATACTAATGAGAGAGAGAGAGGGGATTTAGGAGGTGAGGCAAGGCTTGCTACAACATCATGGTTCTAGTCTACCTTATCAGAATTAACAATATAGAGCTATTATTGTGTTGAGAATGCTGAACCCACAAATATTCAGGGGATTTCCCTGGTATGAAGTCCCAACTAGACCTCAAACCATTTTGTGTAGGAGTCCCATCCAGTATGATGGTTCGATTTCCATTATATTAGAAATTTTATTTAGCTCTTGTTGTTTAAGGAGTGTTATGCTTGTAGCATCAAGAAAGCGAGGTGAGTATGCCTGATGAGTGCATAATGTAACTTTCTATTCAGGTTCTTTTACTATAAGGGAGAGGGTAAAAGCGAGCCTCTAGATGAGAGGTAGCAGTAACACCCAGGGAGAGACACACGTGAAAACAAAAAGGGTATTTCCAACACCCAACAAAATAGTCCACAGTGGATGCAGTAGTCATTAAAACCAAAGTGTAAGGGAAAACACGTACACCATCCAGCGGTGTAGTCCACATGCAAGGTGATGGTCATTATAACCAAGGAAAATAAGAATGGTTTCTCTAACATCTAGTAGAGTAGTCCACACGGATGAGACAACAATGATAAAAAATAAAACACATCTTCAACAATATAAGTACTAAAATAATCGAAGTAGTGAAACTGTCTTAGTATAGGTTAAGCAAAGATGCATTACAAACATTCAAAGAATAGTCTTACAAACAGATAAAAAACATGCATGAAAACTTGCTGATCTAAGACAAGCTTATGAATTAAGAAAAAGTTCCAAGACACATCTGTACACCATACATCACCAACCCTGTTAGTGGTACATTGGAGCAAATCCTCATTCCTCAAAGTATAGACTGCAGACTCTCAAGGCTATGTGGGAGGAGCCAAGGTGAAAAGTATTTTTCTCATACAATGAGGGGTTATATATAGCCAAGGGTGATAATTCACCCTTGTGACTCTTAGACTTCCCTCATGACTGTTCAACTTCCTATGACTTTTGAACTTCATGTGAATCTTGAAATTCATATGTGTGTCTCTTAGACTTTCACATTACATTACATTTGATTACAATAAGTACGACTGAGAGTAATGATGTGGCCAAGACAACTCATGACACAACTCAACATGACACTGCTCACATGTGCTGGCTGACTTTGGTGTCTATGTCAAGCTATTGTGTTGTTGAGTGATAGATGTGATCTCGGTGTGTTGTGTCTTCACCTCCGCATGGAAAAGTGTTGCGGGGTATTCGATGGTGTTGGTTTTTTCTTGATGTTTTAGAAGCATGTATCCTTTCTTCTTGCTACTCAATATTCTTGGTACATTCATTCAGCTGTGAGAAATTATTCTAGCATGCACTTCTTCTTCAACCCATTCATCGTCATGCTATGTTCCATCAATTTACCTATTCCTGCAATTCACTCATGACATGATATCATGAAATCCAAAAATCTCCTAGTCTAGCATGATGCATTGTTTTCAGTTTTGGGTCTTAGTGATTAGGAGAGAGGACAAGACACTGAAACTATGCAGGGCACATCTCAGGCCGGGATGAGGGGCTCAGGAGTACTGTCCAAAAAATCTATGCAGAGGTCTCTGGGAGGAAAATTTTTGCAATCAAGGACAACAATGATAGCTACAAGGTGGAATCCAATTGGGAAGAACTACATAATTCCTGGGAGGAAGATAAGGAAGGGTGTCTTGGGGAACTGCTAGATAGTTCTGCGCAATTTTCAAGATGAGGAATGAGTAGGTCGCTCAGGGTCACTGAGAGTTAACACTCCATAGTGTAGCTCAGTCAGGGTCCAGTTGAAGGGGTTTGTCTAGTCGACAGATTTTTAAGAAATATGGCTAATTGCAAGAGCAAGTGAACTTGTGTAGACATGACATTGTGATCAAAGACTTAGCATTACTCGACGACAGGACACCACAAACCAACAACATAAGCATGTGCTCAGTGAGACTATCTTAAGTTTAAAAGCGACAAGTGCAACACTTGAGATAGACCTTCAAGTGACCATGAGGACGTTTGCACGATAGTTCTTTTAACTATGTGTATGAGTACGACCAATGTTCACAGAATTAAGACAACTCATGCACACACTAACCTTCAAAATTGCTAGAACAAGATCGCAAGCATGAAAAAGCAATCCACATGCAAAAAGACAACCATTGGTAAAACAAGCAAAGGGGTGTAAAAGACTCTACAAGAGATCATGGAATGAGCTCAAGTGTTTTCAACTATCAGTGGAAAAACTAGGGAAAGATCAAAAATTTGGATGTGAGCCAAAATTTTGGGAGGGTTTTACAGCTAGTACAACACTTGACGACACATTGGTTGAATACCAGCTTCTCTATTTTGGTTCATTTTTAGCGTAGGGCCTTGGCCTTTCAGGGACTATTAATTCATTTTGCAGACCACTTTGGCTTCCCCACTTACCCCATGGACAGACATGGTTCACCTTGTACCAACTCAGTCGAAGACAGAAAGAGATTCAACCAAAACACAATGTTTCAAAATCAAGAAGGGTAGTTTGGCTCGCAAGATTAAGATTTTCAAAGTATAAGTTTTCATCTATAGTGTTGCTCTCTTACCAGAAGGCTTGGATAGTGCCCCGGTAGAGTCACATAAAAAAAAATTAATTTTTGCACTACCAGCAAGCCTGGTCAGTACCCCGATGGAGTTACCCGCTTCACCTCTCTGTGTAGGAAGCCTTTCTCTTTCTTTTCCTTTGTAATTTTTTTTTTTAAAGAGGACTGCGTATAAGCACTTATTTATTTTTGGGGTGGAAAAGGGATCCCAACTTATTTGAGAGAATGAGAGGTTGTTCCTTCAAATAAGCATGTAAGACCTCTGTTTTAGGTTTTCTCACTTAGATTTTTCCCCTTCTCTGTTTCTACTAGTTGGATAAGCTTGAAAACACAAATCAGAAGACTGATTACATGAATGGGGTTTCTCAGTTTGGACACAGGTTCATGGATTGACTAGATCTTCCCTTATATATGGATTGTATTTTCCTTCAAGACTTCATCAGCCAAAAGTTACAACCAAGCATAGAGAAGATGGACACAAGATTGGCCAAGCATTGTAGTGTCACAAGACTCCTATACTTTAGCCACATACTTATTCAAAAGCCAGAATGAAGTGCGTGACAACACTTCTTTAGAAAATGAAATGACAAGACATCAAAACAAAGAAAAGTAAAACAAAGAAAAAATAACAAATAAAAACAAGAGAACAAGAGATAAACGTGTAATGTACATAGGGCAGGGTGCGGCCCCAGATCATTGAAAGTAACATTTTAAATCCTATCCATTGACAGGAAGGTTTCCAAACCTCTCATAACGTGATTGTAAATTATACGTGTGTTGGCTAAGTTTTTCGTGAATCGTGAAAGGACAAGTCCATAGGAACTAGAACTTCATGTGTTTGCCTTTGTCCTCATGGGTTTTGTCACTTCAAGACTAAGTCACTCGCATTGAAGTTGGTGTTCCCTGCAAATTTCGATCAAACCATCTCTTGATACAGTTCTAGTGGAGTGTAAATTTTTCTTTTTCTTTCATTTGTTCTTCCTATAACTTATCTAATGTGTCCATCCTATGCTGAACCAATAAACATGGCTTGCCTTGGGATTCTTGGGATAACTGGAGAATAGACTAGTAGATATTTGGTGGTAGGATGGCTTCTTTTTCGTACATGAGGAAGTACGGAGATGTGTTCAAAGAGGGTTTTGGTGTAACTCGGTTAGCCTAAAGAGAATTCACTAGAGCAGAATGTCAATTTTGTTGTTCAAAGTAAATGGTCCTTTTTATGATCCGAATGAGATTTTTGTTTGTAAATTCAGAAAGATCATTTCCCTACAGGTAGTAGTTCATTGAATGCTTAATCACAATACCATATTGTAATGAAAAATCATAAATTTTTAATGAAGAAAAGTAAGTTTCATTATAAAAATCAAGTGATACAGGAACACAAAACCTTGAAATGATGTTCTGCTGAAAGAAGTTGATGACTTCCTCGTCATTCAATTTTTTGAGAGGAACTTCTTCTATCCACCGTGTGAAGTAATCTGTAGCAGTTACGATGTAGTGGTTTTTCTTTTGATGAATGTGGGAAAATTTCCCCAATGATGTCTAAGACCCACTATTGGATTGGTTCGTCTACTGCAACACACTGCAGTGGGGCTGCTGACCTTCGAATTATGTCGATGCATCGCTGACAAACCAAGCACTTGCGGGCATAAGCGTGTGCATCTTTGAACAATGTGGGCTATTATAAATCATATCTCTTGACTTTATGGGCTTTTATGTTACTCGCGAAGTGACCCCTAGCTTGTCCGTGGCATAGATCACATAACACTCTCTCTGAATCTTGTGCTTCCAGGCACCTGAGTAAAATTCCATTATGGTTCTTTTGGTAAAGCACTCTGTGCACCAATTGGTAAGATAAGGCTTTGAGTCAGAGTACCCTCTTCTACCACATAGAGAGGTGAGAGGGCATGGTGTCATTCTCAAGGTACCGATGCACTTCTTCATACCAAGAGTTACCATGTGAAGTGGGGGGTGATCGCTCTACATTATACATTTCAATTTCTTTCTCCCAACAAGTGAGCTCTTCTTCTTCCTCTTGCACATGCACTGCTTCCGTTTCTAGTTTGAAAATGCCATGGCCCTTTATCATATGAACTGGATTTATTTCAAGAGGATACTCTTGCAGTCCTGTCATCGAGTTTGCACATCTTTCACCCAGCTCTTGTTGAACAAGTAATGATCTGACTGCTAGGTGTAGCACAAAGACTATGCAATGATTCTTCAATAGGTAGGGTCTAAAGTGTTTCACCACCTTATATACTACATATTATTTCTTATCCATGGTGGGATAGTTGATCTCCGGTCCCTGCATGTTCATGGTCATGAAGGAGATGGGATGTTCGTTATTGAGCCCATCCTTCTAAGTGAGCGCTACAGCGAGTTAAGTGTCAGAAGTGAATGTGTAAAACAAGAAATATTTGTTAATATCTGAGTTGTATAACATAGGTGCTTCTACTATTTCCTTCATAATACAGGTGAATGCATCCTTTTCCTTCTTCCCCTAGTTGTAAACTGCATCATTATTAATCATTTCTTGTATGGGTTTAACAATTTGTGCATAATCTGAGATGAACTTCCAGAGGAAGTTCATCTTTCCCAAGAAGGACTACATGGCCTTCTTATTCAAGGGATGAGGAATCTACATGATGTTCCTAACTCAGTCTGGATCTACCTTGATCCCACTCTTGGCAATGATGTTCCCAAGGAGGTTCCCCTTAGACACTACAAATACGCTCTTCTTGGGATTCAAGGATATCCCGTACTTGTGACATCTCTCAAATATATTCTTGAGATGGTGCACGTGGTCTGATTGTCATCTAGAAAAACCTGTTATGTCATTAAGGTAGACCACCATGCTCTATCCGATGAGCCCATGGAATGCAATATCCATAGTGTGCTAAAAGGTTGCACCTACATTTACCAACCCAAATCACATTCCTCGATAAGTGAACATACCCCACTTGGTATAGAATGTAGTTTTCAATCTGTGAGATTCTACTACCAGAACCTAGTTATATCCAGAAAATTTGTCTAGAAGAGAAAAAATTTCTCCTTCAGATACTATCTCCAAGATGTGTTCCATAGATGGCACATGGTAATTGTCTTTGTCCGAGGCACAATTGATATTTCAAAAATCAATGTAGAGGTGGATCTCCCCATACTTCTTTTTGACATGAACTAAGTTTGAAACCCAAGTAGAATGAAGAACCTTGTAAATGATCCGAGCATCCAACATCTTAGTCAACTCTTTTTGAATGTGATGTACTTTCCTAAGCTTCTACTAAAATGATTTGGCCCCTTCCTTGATTGGGATGACGTGTTGGATTATTTGTGTGTCATATTTTTTCAAGTCATTATATGTCCACACAAATACATCATGGTATTGTATGAACAGGCAGACAAAGGCTTGTCACTCTTCTGGTGTGCAACATGTACTAAGATTCACAAAATTCAGATCTTTGCTTATTCCAAGATTAATCTATTCATGCATTAGTATGGAACTATGAGTTTTAGTGTTCTTGGGTTCTTTGAAGTAGTTCTACAAGTCATATAGCTTCTTGAGTGAAACCGAACCCTTGGGGATGACATTTCCTTTACTTTCATCAACTGTGTCTTGCAGAGACTACCATGCATGTCTTCATGTATCATTGTGTCGTTGAAGACATTGTTGTTGGCCATGAAAAACAATATTTGTTCATCATCATAAAAAAAACATAAATTAGAGATGTTTTCACGAATATATGGCTTTTATAAAATTTCAAAAGAAAATCTATCCCTAAGCAGTGTCATCCTAACTATTGCATTTGTAAGAGCATCTGCAGCTACATTACACATTTTAGGTACAACGATGATATTAAAATATTGGAAGTTAGATATAAGTCACCATACATATTGTTGGTAACTCTTAAGACGAGGTGAAACATAGTGTATGGTTTTACGTACTTGATGTACTACAATCTCCAAATAAGCTACCACTTTCAGCACAACAATGTTGAGGCTGATGTCTTTCTGTAAACTGAAAATGAGAGCTTCATATTCAGAAGTATTGTTCATGCACTTGAAATCCAAGTGGATTGAGACTAAGTGTTTCCTTTTCCTTGGGTCTATCAAAACACACCCAGCTCTAGAGCCATCCTATGTTTTGGATTTATCGAAAGACAAGGTCCACATGTCATTTTTACAAGGATCACTTGTCACACTAGTACTGCTAACACTACTACTACTACTATTACAATGTGCTATATACATTTCATTTTTGTTAGTTGGGTAAGGAAGGAGACCCAACTATGTGTATGGTGGGGTGGGGCTTGGTTGTGCAAGATAATAGTTGAGCTACATTTCCAGAAAGAAATTTTCGAAAAGAAACTCCGTGGATGCCGACGGTTCATTTTGACCATTCAAGGGAGTAATGTTATGTTTCATATATCTCTCCAACAACACCTGAATTTGGTTGTTTCTTCCCTTGTGTGAAAGTGATAAGTGTGACCTGTTTGTAGCAAAATATCCTTGCAACTTGTTGGACTATTCTCTACTGAGAAATAAGCCATATGCTTTTGGGATGTCCACAATCACAATGTTAATGCACTTACGAACTCATCCATCGGCTGATAACTAAATGATCACATCCCGGAGTTCACCAATGGCTCGTACAAATGTTCAGTCAAGTTGGATGCTTTATGCAATTGTACTACTTCATTGCACATTGATTTGTTTAGAGATGGAGAGTGGCATGACATTGACTGATGCGCCAGAGTCAACCAAACAGTTCAAGACATTGAAGTTAAATATTTCAGATGATAACAAAAATGATGGGTAGAGAGAGTTCACTTCTTCCATGCAAAGTGCGTTGATGACAGATGTGAGTGATCTGAGAGACTTGCTTGGTCCCTTGCTAGAAGAGGAAACATTGTCTGTGGAGGTTTTCCCTAGTGCGCGCAAAACAATATCCTGTTGACCCGTGAGCTTGGTTAACTCATAAAGGGAGATGTTCACACAAGTATTTTTCTTATCTTCAACAATATTGTAATCCAGAGTGGGAAGACTCACCGAGTTGTCTGAGGGTAGACTTGTGTTCATGTTGTTTGGTGGGTTTCTTTTATCTTTGCTACTCACTGACATACTTTTATGTGTAACTATCTTTCCAGACTTGCCTTGTGTTTTTTGTATTGAGATGATCGGTGGGTCGACTATTCTGAGTAGATGTTGTCTTAATTTTTCTCTTGGAATCTCAAAAATAGTGGGGATCCCTCAACTCCTCAAATTATATCGATTGTTCTTCTCTGGTGTCAGATGATCACTCAAAGGATCCTTCTCGGTGGTTGTTTTCTTTTGGGCAGTGTAAAGACATTAATACATGTTGATTACATGCCCGACACTTCATATTTGTGTGTGGGAGAGAGGGATTTCATGCTATTTCCTTGACCAAATGACAGATAAGTGGGGTTGAGAGGACATTAAGCAATAAACTACTGGCGGCCCTCCTTCTAGCGACATAAATGGTAACAATGATGGACCCACCAACATTCAAGGGATTTCCCTGTTATCAAGTCCCAAATTGACCTCACACAGTTTGGTGTAGGAGTCTAATCTGGTACGATGACCCAGTTGGCATTATCTTAGAGATTTTCCTTAGGTCTTGTTGCTCAGCACCTGAGAGTGTTATGCTTGTAGCTTCAAGAAAGCAAGGTGAGTATGCCTAGTGAGTGTGTAATGTAAATTTTTGTCTGGGTTCTCTTATTGTAAGGGAGAGGGTAAATGTGAGCCTCTAGATGAGAGGTAGTAGTACAACCCAAGTAGAGCTATAAGCAAAAACAACAAGGTTCTTTCCAGCACCTAGTAGAATAGTCCATAGCGAATGCAGTACTCGTTAAAACCAAAGTGTAAGGGAAAACATGTACACCATCTAGTGGAGTAGTTCACATGGGGGGTGACGATCATTATAACCAGGGAATACAAGAATTGTCTATCTAATGTCCAACAAAGTAGTCCACACAAATGAGACAACAGTGATAAAAATACTAGACATCTTCAACAATATAAGTATTGAAATAACCGAATTAGTTCAACTATCTTAGTACAAGTTAAGAAAACATGCATTACAAATGTTTAAAGTATAGTCTTACAAATGGATACACATCATGCATGAAAATGCTCTGGCCTAAAATAGGCTTCTGAATTAAGAAAACTTTCCAAGACACATATGTACACCATATGTCACTAGCCCCAGTAGTGGGACATTGGAGCCACTCCTCGCTCCTCAAAGAACACACTACAGAATCTCAAGGCTATGTGGGAGGGGCCAAGGTAAAAAGCATTTTTCTCATATAATGAAGGAGTATATATAGCCAAGGGTGATGATTGACCCTTGTGAGCCTTGGACTTCCCTCATAACCATTCAACTTCCTTTTACTTTTCAACTTCACGTGACTCTTCAACTTCATATGTGCATCTCTTAGACTTTCACATTACAGTAAATTTGATTATAACAACTATGGCCCATAATAGTGATGTGACCGAGAAAAATCATGACACAACTTGACATGACACCGCTGACATGTGCTGGCTGACTGTGGTGTCTGTGTCAAGCTAGTATGATTCTAAGTGATAGATGTGCTCTTGGTGTGTTGTGTCTTCACCTCCGCATGGAAAGGTTTTGTGGCGTCTTAAATGGTCTTGGTATTTGCTTGATGGTTTAGAAGCATGTATCCATTTCTCTTGCTACTAAATGTTCTTGGTATGTTCATTCCATTATGAGCAAATATTTTAGCATGTGCTCCTTCTTCATCCTGTTCGTCATCATGCCATGTTCCATCAATGTACCTGTTCCTATAATTCACTCATGATGGGACAACATCAAATCCAAAAATCTCCTAGTCTAGCATGATGCATTATTTTCAGTTTTGGGTCTAGGTGACAGAGAGGGAGGAAAAGGAACTGAAACTACGCAAGGCACAGCTCAGGTCGGGATGAGGGGATTTGAAGTACCATTGAGAAATCCTATGCAGAATTCATTGGGAGAAAAAATTGTGCAATCAAGGATATTAGTGACAACTGCAAGGTGGAACCCAATAGGGTAGAACTGCACAATTCCTGGGAGGATAACAAGGCAGGGTGTCTGGGGGAACTATTGGACAATTCTACACAATTTTTTGGGTGAGGACTGAGTAGTTTGCTCGGGGTCTAGCTGAGGAGCTACACAGTTTTGTACAATTTTTAGGATGAAGACAGAGCTAGTCACTCTGGGGCCAACTAAGGATCTGCTCAATTTCTTGGAGGGAGATAGATCTGGACAACAAGGGGAACTGGAAGGAAATTTTGTGCAATTTTCGAGTGCAGGGAATGTCGATCTATGGGGAGCTACTGGTCATAACTGAACATTTCTGAGAGATAGTGTGGAGCAGGAAAAACTATGCAGTTTCCAGAAATAGTGCAGAGTGGGGTAGTAGTAGTTGTACCTATCAGATCTGTGAAATTTTTAGGGACAGTGCAGAGCAAGCCAGCAGGAGGCCTGACTCGGTATGACTGCGCAATTTCTCCAAGCAATGCAAGGAAGGAAGCTTGGCATGTATACACAATTCTAGAGAGTAGTGTAGCCCTGGGTCACAGCGCAGTGAAGATTTCTAGTAAACTAGAGGGAGGCTTAATAATTGATGTTGCCAAAAGCGTGGAATGGATCGGGACTAGAGACAAATTTTGCTCAATTCTAGGAGACAGATAACCTACTCACTTCTAGGATTGCATAGTGTAGATGCCCTGAAGGACAGCCTTATGAACTGCACAATTTTGGGCAGTAGAGCAGGGTCACTAAGAGTTGAGACTGCGCAGTGTAGCTCAGTCTATGTTTCGTTGAAGGGGTTTGTCCAGTCAACAGATTTTCAGGAAATATGGCTAAGTGCAAGAGCAAGTGAAGTTGTGTAGATGTGACATTGTGATTAGACACTTAGCATGACTCGACGACAAGACACCACAAAGCAACAAGACAAACATGTGATGGTTGAGACTATCTTAATGTTAAGAGTGACAAGTGCAACACTTGAGATATACCTTCAAATGACCATTTGGACACTTACGTGACAAGATTGCCAAAACAAGAGCACAAGCATGATGAATAAATCCACATGCCAAAAGAGGACCATTGGTCAAAAAAGAAAGGGGCTGTAAAAGACTCTACAAGTTCTCATGGAATGAGGTCGAGTGTTTGCAACCATCAGTGGAAAAACCAAGGAAGGCTCTAAAATTTGGATGCAGACCAAAATTTTGGAGGGTGTTGCAGCCACTACAACATGTTGTTCTTTCTACATCGTGGCTCCAATGTTTACATTTGATGTGTTATGATCTAATGATTTATACTAATTCTTTATTATTGATGCATTCCATTTCTATATGTTGTTACATGTTAGTATGCTAAAGTGTCGAATTTTATATATGTTGTGAAGATCACTTGTTTCCTGCCTTGTGTTCAGGTCTCATTCTTAGTGTTGGTTGACAGTTACTTCTCTGCCACACTGATTGCTCCAATACATTTGTGCAAAGGATAAGTAGGTAACTCCTCACCATTGCTTTGTCAATTCTAATATAACATTTCCATGTTTGAATGTATCTTTCCTAAAGAACTCTAGATACCTTGATTTGTCTACCTTAGGTTTCGATAAACCTGAAAGTGTTTTCTATCCATCCTCCCATACATTAATCCCTAGAAAAATTGGTGACTCCACTGGACATCATTCTTTAATTCTCAATTCTTATCTCCAAGTGCTTGGATCTCTATCTCTCTTTGCTTCCATCTATTCTTGCTGATCTAAATTCTTGTCACTCTTCCTTCTCACAACCAATATTTTTGTTCTCATCCCTTGTTTCACCCTTGGTCTAACCCTTGTTTTGAGAAACACTATTGTAACACACCCCCACCCCCACCCTTTGTGCCTTCCAATGCATTATAATGCCCTTCTCTTTCTCACACAGAGTGTTACTCTTGTTGCTAACACCCTATGTGCTCTTAAGACCTACGTTATAGGCCCAAACCTCTACCATCTACCCATTTCTTTGGATTTTAATGTTTGATAATCTCACTTAACTAATGATCTTGGCATATGTTATGCTAGGATCTATTTTTGTTGGATGTATGCTTGTATATTTTTCTTTTTAAAAATTAACCTAGTTGCATTAGTTTTGAAAAAAGAAAATATTTGTTTTTTATTTTGGTCATTTTAGCTAGTAATTTCTATCATACTAGGCTTGTTAACTAAGAATTTAATGTCTGCATTAATTTTCTTGTGTTATAACTGTGCTAGGACTATTTGTTTTCGGAAAAGATGTATAGTTAATCTCTTCTTATAGAAACTCTAATTCATCAAACTAAAATTGAAAAGCATATTTTATGCATTGTTTGAGTCAGGGCTCACAAATTCCATGTCAACACCACCTTTGAAGAAATTAATCAAGTTCACTTCAAATCAACCTCACAATAAAAGTAATCAAGAACTCTTTTTCATGATACAGACATATTATTTTAGGCTAGGGTCTTGGGATAAGCTATGTGATTAAACTTCCCAAGAATACAAAACTTAAACTAGTGTCATTAAAGAGAGAAAATATTGATGCACTCAGATAATCTAGGACCGATTCTCTAACATGAGAGTTAAGCACAAGACAACATAGAAGTGTGAGAGAAGGTAGATTCCCTTCTGTTGACTCCTAATCATAGGGATTGGGTGAACAACTGTAATTTGTGTAAATAAATAATATAGAAGATGAATAGTCGTCCGGAGATGACCTGAACAGTCTCTCCCTCTTGTATCTAATAATGCACAACCTGAATGAATAATATGACTTGATTTGAGGAGTTACCTCCTAGTTTGACATGGTATCAGAGCCAATGCCATTTTTGGCTTCCCTCTTTAATTTGTAACTCCTATTCTGCCTATTTTGCCTATGTTCTGAATCCTTTGCAGACTGACATCTCTCTCATATCACCTACGAATCACTATTATTCTACTGATTCAAGCACCCACCATCCATAGGCCTCCTAAACCATGCGGCCCACTCAGATAACCTTACTAGAGGATCGAGTCTGTGCCGCCTGGAAATGATATAGTGTGGTGAGCCTCCACCATGTTGCGTGAATGGATGTACTAAAATGCTATATTGAAACACCTCCATACCATATCCACTATCATATGTGTTTTAATATTCCACCATTTCCCATACCATATATTCCAATGTCATATATATACATGTGTTTTCTACATATACATGTATTCACATCCTTCTGTCATATATAACACTGCTTTACCCACTATGCATATTGACCTTGGAAACGTTGCATACCGTACTCTATTTTTTACCATTGTGTTGAATGTATATTGTTGGTATCATACCTCCCACTGCATACCACCGATATCATACCATTGTTTCCCTATGACATCATGCCTCTCCACATCAGTTTATGTTTCTTTTTAATACATTCTACGCAAGCCATACCATTGTTTGGTGATATACTGCCATGGTTTGGTGATACGCTTCCATGGTTTGAATCTGCTCCCGTTTTTTTTTAACTGTGATATATGCTGGATTTTAGACAACTATGGTTTGTGTTTTTTGAGTTAGTAACCGGAGAACCCCCAGTAATATCCATATTATGTCAACGTTTCAAATCCCAACAGGGATCCATCATCAGGACTGTTTTTTTAATTGTGATATATGCGTTAATATATCTGGTTTTGTTAATATATGTGTTTTAATACATTTCCACAGCCCGCATACCATATATCATTGCCTTACTGCCTCCCGATACTACTCTCTGATGCTGCATATACCTCTGATATATACATATCAAAACTACATTTTACTACAACTCAATTTTTTTCTATAGTACACAGAATTTACAATGCATTCAATCATATCTATTGTGGGAGTAGTTCTCACTGGAAAGGAGAACTATCTTGAGTCATCCCAGAAGATAAAACACACCGTCATTTTCAATGAGTTGTGGAAAGGACTGTGTGTTGGAAATGGAGACAAAGAGCCAAAACAGCCTACCTTAGACAAGGAGTTCACTATTTGGGAAAATAATAACAGCAAGGCCTAAGCATTAATTGAAGCATCAGTGAATGAAGAGGTGAGTCACCATATTTATCCATTTTCAAATGCTTTCAAAGCCTTAAAAAAATTGAAGGAACTCTATGACTCACACTCTGCACTTGAAGTTGTTCAACTCATGATTAAACTATTCACACTTGAATTACAAAATAATGATCATCTTTCTCTTGCATCAGAAGTAAAATCTATAATGCATGATATCAAAGTCACTAATGTTGAACTAGATATTCCTCTGATAGCTTTTCTCAAGGCACTTTATCCCACTTACTCAAATTATCTTGAGTCATTGCAAGCAAATGGAAACCTCAAAGATATTACCATTGACTCCCTTGCGAAAAAAATTGCTAAAAGAGCGAAAGCTTTTGGGAAGAAGATAGCTCCTGAATCTTCTGAAGAGGTTGTGTTCCTTTCTCATAGAAAAAAGAATCTTGCTCAAGATTATTCCAAAAGAAGAGGTGGTTGTAGAGGAAGAGGAAGAAATTTTAGAGGCAGGGGAGGCAGACACTCTCAAGGAGAAAAGTTAGATTTGCACTGCATACGCTGCAAAAGAGATGGATCACATGATGCATCCACATGCAAGTTGCTTTGGGAAAGAATTAAGCAGGAAAGAAACCAACCCAAAGGTAAAACTAATGATAGAGACAAAGGTAAAGCACTTGAATCCACTCACTATGTCGTGGCACACTGTAATATTGGATTAAATGAAGACTTATTTAATGCTTCACTTGCTTCTTGGAAAAATGATTGGTTGCTTGATTTAGTAGCAACCTACCACATGACCTTTAGAAGAGATTTTTTTGAAGAATTTACTGACAATGTTGATGGAGTAGTATACTTTGTTGACAAATCAAAACTCAAGCCATCAGGGCTTCTCACAATCAGGCTCAAATTGCCTGGGCTTCTAGACTTTCTTCTGCATCACGTTCTCTATCTCACATAGCTGAGGAGAAACTTGGTTGTCCTTGGTCCACATCCACTAGCAAGGATACTCCATTCATATGTTTGATGGCAAGCTTGAGGTGAGAAAAGCATCAGATCACTCACTTGTCATGACAGGGATAGAAGAAGAAAGGCTTCTCAAGCTGCTGGGTACCTCTGCTCGTGCACAAAATTTCTCATACAATTCTCATTACGAAGAAGGTACATTTCCATCAAGTTTATTATGGCATTCTAGATTTGGACACTTGAACTATGATAGCCTCCACTTGTTGAATACAAATGGTGTTACAGGTTTACCTACAATTCCTAGGAAAATTAAGCACTGTGATGCTTGCATTCTAGGAAAGCATAGAAAACAGTGTTTTCATGATTCACATTCAAGAGCACATAGCAAAATTGAACTCATTCATTCAGATTTATGTGGTCCAATGCCTGTTCCTTCTGCAAATGGAAATAGATATATGATGACATTTATTGATGACTACACCAGAACGTGTTGGGTTTATTTATTAAAGAACAAATATGATGCTTTTCAAACATTCAAGAACTTTCATACATGAATGGAAAATGATGCACAATCTCATATTGGCTCTATTCGCACTGATAATGGAAAAGAATACACTTCAAATGAATTTGAAAACTATCTTTGCCAACATGGGATCAACCATCAAACAACTGTGCCTTATAATCCCCAACATAATGGAGTAGCTGAAAGAATGAATAGGACAATCTTAAATATGGTATGCTCCATGATGTTTTTCAAAAATGTAAAATTGATGTTTTGGGCTGATGAAGTTCTATGTCCTATATATGTAAAGAATAGATGTCCATCTAATGCTATTAGAAACAAGACTCCTTATGAAATGTGGTATGGGCACATTCCTTCGGTAAAGCATCTCAGGGCCTTTTGTTCCACATGTTATGCCTTGATACCAAAGGTATATAGAAACAAACTTGGTGCAAGAAGTCATAAGTGTATCTTCCTAGGATATTCAAACACCTCCAAAGCATACCATCTCTATGATGAAGTCAATAAAAAGTTTGTTGTATCTAGAGATGTAGCCTTTCTTGAATCATCCAAAACTGACAATGTTGTTGAGCAACAACTTAATCGCTTGGATAGATTTGCAAATGAAAAATCATTTCAAGAATTTCATAATCAGATTCCACATCTTGAAGGGGGATTCCTATACTAGATCAACCTATGGAATCTTCTTCTGAAGCACTCCCTCCCCCGCATGAAACTCCAAAAATGGATGATACTTTGAGTGATGTGATTGACAAAATTGGGAGACTCAATCTTGATTCAATCCCAACTCAATCAATGAAGCAGCCTGGATCTTCTGAGAAAGGTCCCCCAAAGTGGTTAACAAAGACACTTGAAAGTGTTCATCCTGATGAGGTTGGAAAGACAAGAACTAGAAGTTCAAACCAGAAAAATGGAGGTGATGTAGAAGACTCTGATTCACCTGCTGATATGGATGTTTCTTATGATTTTGAATTGAATTTGTCTATAGATTTTGAACCAACTTCCTTCAATGAAGTTGCTTCTCATCATGAATGGAAAGAAGCGATGCAAAAGGAGTATGATGCCTTAATAAAGAATGGAACTTGGAAGTTGGCTGATCCTCCATTGGGAACCAAACCAATTGGTTGCAAATGGGTCTACAAGAACAAGTATAAAGCTGATGGCTCACTTAACAAGCACAAAGCCAGGCTTGTGGCAAAAGGTTTTGCACAGAAGGAAGGGGTCCATTATGAGGAGACTTTTTCCCCCACAACAAAATGGGCTACCATCTAGACACTCTTTGCCCTAGAAGCTCAGAACGGTTGGAAAGTCCATAAAATGGATGTAAAACCCGCTTTCTTCAATGGAGATCTAAAAGAGAATGTTTTTATGTCCCAGCCTGAAGGATTTTTTGTAAAAGGACATGAACATAAAGTATGAAAACTTGTGAAATCCTTGTATGGCCTCAAACAAGAACCGCGATCTTGGTATGAAAAACTAACTGAGCATCTTCTAAAACTCAATCTAAAACATTATGATCTTGATGATGCAACTTTGTTTGTCAAGAAGGTTGGAAAAATAGTTGTATATCTTGTTGTATATGTAGATGATCTTTTGATGACAGGGAATAATGAAAGCTACATTACATCTATAAATAAGGAATTGAGGAAAGGTTTTGAAATGACTGATTTGGGCTCTGTTCATTACTATCTTGGTATTGAAGTAACTTAACATCCGAAGTCCATATTCCTTTATGAAAAGAAGCACATTGGAGATCTGTTGAACATGTTTGGCATGACAGAATGCAATCCTCTTACTTCTCCAATGGAACAAAAATTAAAGCTCACATCCATTAAAGGAAAAGAATTTGAGGATGCAACAAAGTATAGACAGCTTGTGGGAAGTCTCAACTACCTAACTACTACGAGACCAGACATTTCGTTTGCTGTTGGGATCCTCCCCAGGTTTATGCAAAAGCCTTGTGAGGGACATTGGTATGCTGCAAAAAGAGTTCTAAAGTACTTGAAGGGAACTCAAGACTTTGGAATCAAGTATACACAGGTGGGTGACTTTAGCTTGATTGGATACTCTGATTCAGACTTTGATGGAGACAAAGAAATTGGGGTATCTACTTCAGGTTATGCTATGAGCCTTAGATCAGGAGCTGTCTCCTGGAGATCATGCAAACAATCAGTTCCACCAGATTCCACAATAGAGGCAGAATATGTGGCAACAGCTGAGGCAACAAAAGAAACTGTGTGGCTTAGGAAAATTCTTGAAGATTTGTAGGTAAAACAAGTACAATCGACTCCACTCATGATTGACAATACCTCGGCAATACAGTTGACCAAGAACCCAAAGTTCCATGATCGAATGAAACACATCAATACTAAATATCATCTAATTGGACATCATTTTGAGGCCAAAACAATCCATCTCGCCATTGTTCCACTAATGAGAAAATTGTAGACATCTTCACCAAAGCACTTGGAAGAGAAAAGCTTGAAAGATTTAGAACGATGCTTGGACTCATCAAGATCCCTTCAGATTAAGAGAAGATGAAGAGTCATTGGGAGATGAACTAAATAGTCTCTCCCTCTTGTATATAATAATGAACAACATGAATGAATAATATGATTTGATTTGAGGAGTTACCTCCTGGTCTGACACCTTCAATTACTTTTTGGTGGGTATTTTCTGTACCGAGATTCCCTTAAGGGATGTCATAGTTGAGTTAGGGACTCAGGTGTCCTAACCACACAACATATTGTTTATGAATGTATCCCCCCATTGGTGTCTATGATTTCAGGTGACCTTAGTAGCCATATTTTTAGGGACAAAAGGTGACTGGGGTGGGTTGCCTTGGTACGCGAATAGAAAAACCTATTCCGTCTTTGGTTTGTTGGGAGGGTACTCATCTTCATGAGAGTTCTTTGCCCTTTCCTACCAAGGCTTGGGTGAAGCTCAAGAGTAATTATAATTGTTTCATTAGGTAAACTCTCTCTTATAGCCCTTTGATATTGGGTTTCATCTCCAACTAGTTGTGGCTATCAGATAGATTATTTTGCCTTGGCTTCTTGTTGATCTTTTTTAGAGATTTTTTATTTTTAGGTGTTTTCTATTTGATATTGCATGTGTCCTCTTTTCTATTGAGACTTATATATATGTGTGTGTGTGTGTCAAACTTAATTTTAAATTTTATTAAAATATATCTTTCTTTGTGGCTACCTTCGACACTTGTCATCTGTCTAGGTGATATGAGGTCTTCCTCCATTAACTAGGGAGGAATTATCGAGCTTCAGTGAATCAAATATCCCCTCTACACAAGGGAATGAGTCTCTAATATCAAATATTAAATCACACAATACTTCCCAATAGACACTATTACTAGAGGAATTATTTACTGAAGGCGTCTTACCTCACTTTAATCCTCCACTTACTGATCGTTTTGGGCCTATTTTGGTTTAGGTTTCACACTTTCCTATTATTCTTTGTCAGTTTCCGCTCCCATTGTCTTAATGACTACTAGTGGGTCATGGTATTTTGTGGACACTTTCTCTCCACCGCCACTTCCCCCACCTCCAACCAATTCAATGCTGTTGATTGGTTATCCTACTATCCCGACTATGCCTAGTCCATACATTTCAACTACACCTACTATAAGTGGAGTCTAGAACCTTCATATCTCTATCCACTTTTTGTCATCTCCTTGACCTATGACTACCAACCTTATAGGTTTGGTTAGTACGACTACCTTAAACAACCCATTTGGTTGGAATCATTTGTTAATTTCTAACCCCCATGCAGTTACGTCTAGGGGAAATGTTTCTAGCATGTATATACCCATTGGGGGCATGACAGTCCCTATACCTCCTATGGTACATTCTAGCCCTTCACTAGTTGATCTATTCCCTCCTAATGGAGATTCTACCATTCATGGTTCTGCACCCACTACGCCTTATGTGGCCAGTAGTATCCTTGAACCCAGCGCTATTGTATCTATTTGGGTCCCCCTACTCAAGAATGATTGAATCAATGAGGAAATGTCAGTAACAACCCTTCGTTACCTAACCTAGTATGCCATATGGCCTGCTACTTTATATGACCCCACCTCCACTACCAGGAAACTATCATACATTTCAACCTACATACCCTACTAGAAACCCTATGTTTCAACCTATGTACCCTACTAGAAACTGTACATTTCAACCTAAGTACCCTACTAGAAACAAATTGATGGGAGGGCCCCCTAGTCCTTCAAGTCATCCTACAATGCCTTGGTTTGATTCAGGGGAACCTAAGCCTTTTCTTTTCTTGGCTATTTTAGACATCCCAGATATGTACAAGCTAATGAATGACCCCATCAACCATAACTTACTTTGGCCTCCAATCCCTCATAAAATTGTTGCATATATCCTGAAGTTCGAAGGAAAATAGGGAGGTGAACTCGCAACGCACATCACAACTTACCACCTTTGGTGTGCATCAAACTCTATGATTTGCAATAATATCTAGTTTAGACTCTTCCCCCACACTTTTACTAACAATTATGTGAAGTGGTACATTGAGTTACCATGAGCTTCAGTGAATAATTTCAATTCCCTTGCTATCAAATTTCTAAGGAACTTTCAGTTACCTATCTACAGTGAAACCAAAATGAAACTTCTCACTACCTTACACCAAGACACTTCCACCCACATCTATGATCAGATCTATGAATTGAGACACCAATCGAGGCTTGTCAATATCCCCATACTAGATTACCTCTTAGAAAACTAGTTATGCAAGTATCTTCTACCCCACTTAGCAAAGGATGTTTCCATGGCTATCATGGTTATTGAAGATCATTATATTCAATGTGCTCATCATTTATATTTTATTTATTCACAATATGGCATGTTGTATCATATTTTCCTTAACGCCCCTAAAACTACCAATGCTCTTTTTACTCAACAACCTAATGCTCATGCTGATGCTATTGTCAGCACAACCTTTGGGTTTGTTATAAAACATTGAGTGGGAAAGTTTCCTAGTTTTCTATTACTATCAATCCCATTATTTCTACCCAATATACTGATCCTCCAACCACTGTGATCAAATCTATGAAATCTATAGAGAAACCCAAGCATAAGAATGAGAAGAATAAGAAAAAGACAACTCTATATGAAGAGTAGTAGACAACCCAAATAAAAAAGGCACTACTAAATATAAGAAAGGAAATTATAAATTTCTTAATTTCCCTCGTAAGATATGTATTGAGGGCCATTTGACTTATAAATGTCCTCATCTCCAAGGGTGCACTAACTTCCTTGCACGAAAGGACATTGCGTGGACCGCTATGGTCCTCAGTAACCCTTTTCTTGCTTAATAACAACAACATATTGTGTCAAACCCACCACCACCTTCACAAGGGGGTAGCTATAGTTTAGATTTCCCCTCCATTCGGGTAAGGATCATCAATCCCCAATGATCTTCATATTGAAAGGCCCATTGCTGACCCTATGATTCATCCACCAAAGGGACACATTGATGCATGACACACAACCCATTTTCTCATGCTGCCCAGAACTATAGTATTCTAGAAGATATGGCCTAAGCACCTTATACTATGTTGGCACTCAAACCATTACAAAATTTCCTAGCACAAAGGAAATATTTCTTTCAGCCATTGATGGAATCAATCCCAAGGATTCTAATATAATTATTTTTGAGATGGAGAAAAGTAGACCTCACCACTCCCATCAAATTTCCTTTCAAGTGCAAGTTATGATGAAAGGAAAAGCCATTCACTGCATTATCATTGATGAAGGTGCATCAACATGTTTCATGGCTAGTTCATGTTGGTTCACCTTGGGTTTTCCCACACTCACTCTACCATCGAAGTCCCTTAAAGATTTTGATGGCCATACTTCCATCCGTAAGGGATATCTTGTTGCTTTTTCCATCACTCTCGGAGGGAAAAGGGTTACGGCTAATATTGAAGTTGTTTACTACCCGCTTGATTACATTTTTTTGTTGGGAAATAGTTGGACTTATTCTATGGCTTCCATTGTTTCATTGGTCTTTCTGCTTATCTATTTTCCTCACCAATGAACAATTGTGACAGTGGACCAGATGTCTTTCTGCACCCCAAACCTTCTACTCCAAACTTCTAGTAATGTTCCTTTAGTGGGTGGTACTCTTGAACCTTTCCTTGGTCTTTGTATCAGTATTTTAAATGAATCCTCTCTTTTGGGGTGTTTCCATCTACCACCACTTTAGGTTCTCATGGAAATTTCTATGGTCTCTACTATACCTACTATATCTATGGATCTAGGGGTCATCTTGAGTCCTTACACCTTCAATTCCTGTGGACATTAGATGTCATTATCACCAGCACAATTGGTTGTTCAAGCTATTCATTCTACATTTGAATCTTCTCTTTCCATGGTTAGGGCCCATAGTCTTATGCACTCTCCCATTAACACTCCCTCTTATGATATTCTCATCAATACCATTCCATATGATGAGGCTATAAATGAGATCATGTATATATCTTAACACCCATAGGATCAATTCCAACCTTGCATATTAGTATCTTCTCCATCTGCATTGAAAATGAATCCTCTGAACATCCTATCCCTTAATCAATATGACCTTGTTCCTTCCTCTGTGAAAATTGTTCAAGAGTTATACTCGGAAGGAAACTTAAGTAATCTCTTGGGGGTAGGAACCTTTCCACTCATCTAACTTAGTTCATACACTTCCACTCAGGTCCTTCTTACAGTGGCCAATGAGCTTATGGACTATGATGGAGACCCACTCAAAAGGGTACTACCTCTATCACTTTGTTAGTTTATGCTTTGGTCGAGCATTTCTTTTATGGCATATTTATTGCTCGTTAATCAGAAAATTGTCAAGTTTCCTTCTTTGGGATTGTTAAAGTACTATGAAGAATACTAACCATTATTTTTAGGGACTTTTTCTTGCTCATGAAAAAACCCTGAGTTACCTTCTTTGGGCTCATAAAACTCCTACAAAGAAGATTTGAGCGATTTTTTTCTATCTTTTTCTCTCTCTTTAAACTGAAAAAAGATAATACAGGTTTTCTTCATCATACTAAGTTGAACATTTTATGAAGAATATCGAGTTCAATTCATCTCCTTGTACTTGTAACAAAATGATGTAGACATATATTGAGCATAGTTTTCTCACTTATCTAGACTCAATGGACTACTTAGAGAAAAGGAATTATGTCGATTATACTATTAACCCTTAGTCACACCTGGTCATCAACCATGACAAAGGAAACCCCTTAGAGTTGTCCTTACGATCTTTTCAGAATTTCAAAATTCGAAAAGACCATCAAGTTTACCTATTTTGTACTCATTAAACCTAAACAAATTGAGAAAAATTAGACAAAAAGGTGGTTACAATATCAATATTTTGAAGGAATGTTGGGTGGAAGTATCTTGTCAATCCCTTGAACATGGCACTTTCTCAACATATTACTCTTTTGTGTTAGCTTCTCTACTAACACTACTATTTGATGAGTCTTATCTTGATACCCATATGTCCCTACATATTTTTGTTTTTCTCCTCTTGTTGTTTTTTAGCCTAAGTTGCCTAGTCTTCCGGGTGACATACCTTCTATTATTCAAGGGATCAACCTATTGTCTACTTCTTGTATCGACAACCTACTCATATGGCATATTTTCCATGAGTCAATTCACCCCATTTTTCTAAACTGTCTTCAAAGAAATCATCCTTGTCCCATTTTGTGTCAATTGATATAGGACTCCTCATTGGCTACTTTTGACAAGACTCTTCCTATTGACTTCAACATCTTATCTAGGAAGGAGATTGAGAAACACTTTAGTACCTTGGAACTTATAGTCCTTAGTAATAGGTCTCTGTGTGTTTGATTCGGGGTTTTCATCATTGGCTCCCTTTTGAACTATTCTATTAGTGTTTGATGCCAAAACATCTTATTCACACTCACCAGACTATATTGTGCATTTTGGATACCATCACCCCTATCGATGGCCATCCTCGCGTCTATTAGTGATTTTCATCATTAACTAGTAATTAGAAAATTTCTCACATGTTTTACGTCAAATCCTTTATTCACATGTGCATAAATGTGCTATTTCATAAGCGGTGACCAAGACCTTAGGTAGAGGCTTACATCACTCAACCTTGTTTCCTCTCCCAAGCTGTGACTATTTTTTTTGGAGATAGCTTATCATATTGATCATATTATGACATCAATCCACATTTTTCCTATTGGTGGACACGAGAGTCATACCATCCTTAGAAATCACTTTGGTTTTTTCACCAGGCATGGAAACACATGAATCGAGACATATTTATATATTTTGACATATGTTGTTGGTTTTAGGTCTCCTTTAGTTTTGAAACTCCAACACTCTCTCTCTTCAGTCACAATATCTAAAGTATTTCAGCCATCGTATTATTCTATGACCTCACACTTTAGGGGGCATATGTTTCACTAGAAAATACATCCTCGAAAATACATCCTCGTAAATTCAGAGGAAAAGACCATCTTGGACTAAAAGAAACCCTAACTTACAGGCCTATTTTCCATAGTAATGCACCCCAAAACCTAACAAAGGGAATGTTAACATGGCCAAGCATTGCAACAGATCACATTAACCGAGTCATGAATAATCTATCTTTCTTATAAGGTTGTGTTCCCTAAACT
The DNA here is from genome assembly GCA_000404065.3 of Pinus taeda. NCBI lineage: Eukaryota > Viridiplantae > Streptophyta > Pinopsida > Pinales > Pinaceae > Pinus > Pinus taeda. The sequence continues at coordinate 198,348 of APFE030445827.1, forward strand.
TCATGAACTTGTGACAGAAAATTCCTTAGTTAAATCATTAACACTATTTCATTTACTCAGGGTTGACTCTAAAAATCTAGAAGGGATCACCTTAAACATGTCTTTGGAAATTTCCTATCCTAGTAGAGGCTAATGAATAGGTAAAGAGAAATAAATAAGTGGAAACATCCTCCATCATTTTGGATTTTTCCCAAGGTGATATTGTGAAGAAATTGGAAAAATATCAACTTCCGCTCACCTATATATTGGAGGCTAGTCCATTGTAATGGGGATGAAAATTCGTGCACTATTATTCTCTTGAGATAATGTTGAGAGAGAGATAGAGAGAGGAGATAGGAGTTAAGGGAAAATTGTTGTAGCATCATGGTTGTAATCCACCTTCTTAGAATTATTAAAATAGATCTATTGTTGTAATGTCTATGTTGTGGCTCCAATGTTTATATTTTAGGTGTTATCATTTGATGATTTAGACTAATGATTTTTTATCGATGCATTCAATTTCTACAGGTTGTTACATGTTAGTATGCTAAATTTTCAAAGTTTATATATGCTATGAAGATCATTTGTTGTCTTCCTTGTGTGCTATATTATTCTTGGAGTTGGCTGAGGGTTCCTTCTCCACCACACTGATTTCTCCAACAGATTTATGCAAAGGAAAAGTATGTAATTCCTCACCATTTCTTTGTCAATTTTTATCTAATTTTATCATGTTTGAATTGATCTTTCTTGAACAACTACATCTATGTTAACGATGGGAAGAGATATTCACAAAACTCTCCTTCCCTATTATGGATTTCAATAATAATAAAAAATTGATTTGTGGGTGTGATTCTACCTCTAGTAATCATGAAATAAATTTGTGCATCTCATTCACTCCCTACCAGAGACAAAAATCAAACTTCTCTCCATCCATTTTGCACTACTGTTGTTTATAACATTTAGAAGGAATGAAGAAAAACATAAGGAGAAAAGAGAAGGGATTTTCCATGGCCTAGGGGAAATTTTTTTTCCCTAGGATGCCAAAACATGTTAAGAAACAAAGGGAAATGAGTAAAGGGATCCATTGTTTTCCAGAATGAGGTATTTCATACACAATTTATAGATTTGTACATGTTTCCATTTTTTATTTGAATTATATTTTCTATCTTTTAATTTCAAAATTATAAAAGAAATTTCCTAAGAAGTTTCATATATATATATATATGTGTGTGTGTGTGTGTGTGGATATATGGTTATTGTTTTATTTCTAAATTTAAAATAAAAAAATTTATTGTACATATATAGGGACATGACAGTGAAAAACTAAAATAGGAAATGGATTCTATATTTGGGGTAGAAGTAGTGAAAAAATTATAAGCTATAGAATTGTCCATGAGCTTTGCCAAATGCATAGAAGAATGATCTACTAAAGGCACTTAAATAGTCCAACTAAAGAAACCTTGTAAAAGGAAATCGATTAATTCCCCATCAACTCATAGATCATGCAAAATATCTAAGGAAAAATAAACCACAATAACTTCTAAGGATGTGAAAAATTGAATAGAGACATCCAATGTCCCAACCAGTCCTTGGACACAAATTTATTCCACCATCAATACATGTTAAGCATCTTGCATTGGTACATACAAAACTAAGGTAGAATATGATGTTGTCTTCGGGAATATCAAAATGACAGATGTTGGGAAAGTGTTCAATTGTAGGTTCAAGGGCCTTTAGCACTTCTAATAGCATCTACATATTCCATTCTCAAAGATAACGATGCACCTTTAAAAGGCAGTAATCCATGACATGGATATTAAATTTGGGACATGTTGGTTAGTAAAGTAATTAAAAAAATAAATGACTCAAAACTGTAAGATATTTTGTTGCAACCAAATGAAAAAGATAAAACAGATTCCTCCTGAGCTAAGGACCAAAATAAGGTCAATTGTTGTAAGTTTGAAAGTATGGAAAGAGCTTGTCAAATCATATGATAGAGCAAATGCATGAAGGAAGTCCAACAAGGAGAGCACATGGGTATTTCAATTTGGTCATAAGATTATTTCAAATTCATTAAATGATTTTTATATTTTACTGGTTGTTTGGATGTTTTGTTGTTCCTAAAGGACCAATTGACCTCTACACATTAAATCATCAACACAGAGTTTGATCTGTTTATTTCAATATTTTCGACACAATTTGTATAAGAAATAGTGTTAATATCACCTAATTTCTGTGAACCTAATGAAACGTAAAGGCATAAGAATGAAAGGAACAACTCGCACTTACTAAAAGAAGCAACTCACACTTGGCTTCTAGACTTAAATATTAAACAATCAAGACTGTGAAGGAATCAAATTGTTAAGTCTCCTACCAAAAATAGTGAAGAAATCCAACTGAATAAAAAGTTGTTTCCTGGGGAACTGCATGTGAAAGAAAGGAACAACACTATAGATAGAGATGAATTTGCTAGAAATGATATAAAATCATAAGAATTAACAACTCTACATTAACTAATAGGAAGAAACAAGGAAAGATAACACTCCAAGGAACCAATTGCAGTAAATCTAATTCTATGATATCCAACTCTAACTATTGTGAAAATGCACACTTTAACAATGAATTTGATTAACAATAAGTATATTTAGAGAACAACTAAATTATTGAATAACAAGAATTGAAAACGAAATACAAACTTAATGATACAAGAAATGACAGTAGTAGTTCTAGGACTAGGCCCAAAAATCATTGGAATTCAACTGCTCATAGCTAACTCAGCACTGCACAAGTATCCATTAAATTATAATGACTAAATTATAGGGAATTTCTATAGATATTTACAATATAGGTCAAAATGATTATATCTTGAACTTCCCTACCAAGGTACAATCACTCATTCTTATATTACAAAACGAGTTTATTTTCAAATAGAAAGTGATCCCGAGAATCTACATATTCTCAAGATGCTTTATTCAAATTACAAAAATCTCTATCGTTTCTGGAAATAACAAGGCCAAGATCTGTTCTCCAATTGATTCAACCAGGATAGAAGTCAATCTCGTTCAACGGGCAATAATTAACCCGAAAATCCCCTCATAATCCATAATTCCTTGGCTATTCCAAGGAACGACATCTAGTATCAAATATCCCTTTTCAAAGAACGGTTCAAATCATAAGTAAATTGTGCCTTTCATAGTTTAAATCAATTAAAAAGAGATAAGATAATGAAAATCCATTGACTCCCTTCTAGGAGCTATATTGCATGAATTATCACATTCCATAGAGAAAAGGGCTTAGAAAATTAAGATAAAAATAAGAAATAATGTAAGAAAATTGTATCAATTATGAAGCCCAAAATCACCCCCCAGTTTACATTTTTGCATGACCTGATGCAAACAAATGATTGACATGAATAATAGTTAGGGAATATGATGGGTAAGGTTCTTCTCCTATATGTCGAAATCCATTCCTACTCCAGACTTCTTGAAAGGAAACATACTTACCTACCTTTGTCAAGTCGTATACAGATTTGTCGGAGGATTGAGGACACCAAAGTATGGGGCATCTGTATCTACACCCCATCCAACTAGGATCTTCTTCTAACACTAGATGAGAATAAACCCATGCCCTACTCATAACATGCTCGAAATTTTGAAAGCCAAAATGTTCTCTATTTTTAATATCACCAGATGATTCCTACCATCTCTTTTTGGCTCCTTTGAGAGCTTCAACCATGATGTCTCCTAGGTATTTCTGTCCTAATTACAGAACATCACTGTGAATGGGTGCCAAGGTAGCAACAACACCAAATTTTCACATAAACCTTTTATGACAGATAAGTGTGTGCACAGGACTCTATGGCTCCCCTCTATTTCGGATGTCTAGGCCAAGCTCTCTTCTTTGAAATGCATGATAAGCTTTAGCCCACTTTATCTGATTCCAAGATAATGATATAAAATATTGAAACTGCACATCTCCTATGAAAGGAACAAAATTCTCATTCACCTTCTCTTCTAGGAAGAAGTTATGCATGTAGAACTCACATAAGAAGTACCTCGTATGATCATCCTACTTATGAAAAGAGGTAACAAAGTCCAAAACATTGTTGAATTCATATGGCTTTCCTGACCATATCACCTTGAATTTAAGCAGTAAATATTGTTCTAATAGAAATAAAGCATAAATTTTGGGCTAGAGATCTATATTAAAAAACATCAGAATATATAGAACATATTTCCTTTATTTGTTCCATATCCCTTCCAAGATGACCCTGTTGAAAATGGAAACAAGAAATGCTAAAAATATCACTGCTATAAATAACATTTCTGAATATACTCCAACTCTGTTGGAAATAACAAAAAACAGAAATGCTAAAAATAGAATTCCGGGATAGATTCCAATTTTAATTAGTCCATGAATTAAAATTGAGACTTAAAATTCGAATTTGGTCTTAGTAATTGTTTGAAAATTAATTAATTAATTCATCTTGAGTTAATTAGTTGGAGAAAATCGAACATGAAGTCTATGTGAAGACATGCAACAGTTATCCCTTTCATTAAGGAAGTTATCTCTTAATTAAGGAGATAAGGATGTGTTTTATTTGAGTTGTAATAAGTTAGTTCAGTTAACTGAGTTAAGTCTAGTTAAATTAGTTCCAAACAGTTGGAGGAACTAATTGTGAGTTTAGTCAGTTAATGCAAGCATGCATGCAACTAGTGTTCGCCAGATAACTGAATATTCTCTCATAAATAACTCATGCATGTCAGTTCAGAGAAAGACCCAATTCAAATAAAAGGAAGGGATAATGTGCTATCAGTTGGAGGAATTTTCCTATTAAGGAAACTCATCCGTGCAAAAGGAATTATCTCCTTCAGTATTGCGTAGTTATTTCTAAGTTTTCATGAGTGTGTGATGTGGGGATTCACACAGGTGGCAACATTGGACCCCAGGAGAAACTGTACAAGGAAATAGGAGGCTTGGACGATTGGAGGAAGGCATATGTTGTGTCTATTCAATATATGAGTAGCATTGAGGGATTGTACTAAGAGTTGGATAGCTTGTGAGCTAAAGCTTTATGTAATATAGAAATATTTCCACTTGTATGATAATACAGAGATCGGGATTTTTAGTTGAGGGATTCCCCAGAGTATTCTTTTGTGTTCATGTGTGATTGCTTTCTCATTCTCTGTTATATGTGTTCTAATTAATCTTGCTCAAAATCGATTAAGCTTCCGCAAGTTTGTTTGTAGAAGTAGATCAAGTATTTTGCTTTACTATATTCCCTTATTTGGTGATCTACAGCGGGAATTTCTACATGGTATCGGAGCTAGCTAATCTATAGAGAAATTTCTACATGGTATCAGAGCTGAGATTATCAGAGCGGTGAACAATATACTAGAGGAGATTTCAAAGTTTTGAGTTTTGGGCCACGAGTTTTGGGCTGCGCGTTTTCAGAGAACATATGAAAATTTTTATTCAAAATTTTCAGAAAAAATAGTAGATCTAGATTCCTTGCAGAAAAATACCCAAATTAAAAAAAAAAAATCGGTTGAATCAGAGTTCAGATGAGGGAGATACCACTACTTTAAAATCAGCTCTTTTTCCAGAAAATCTCGTGATGGTGGGAAAGATGAAGCAGATTGGTATGCTAGCCAAGAACCTCTATGCTCTTGAGGTTCAAGATGCATGCACAACCTTGAGGAGCAAGGCAAAGGTTAGAGACTTGGTTGTTGAAAGGGAGAGTAAATTACCTCTCAGCATGTAGACTCAGAAGAAGTCTTAGACAATTGTGGAGGAGCCACAATTGGAGATGCTGAGAGGAGACTGAGTGGAGGCATCCACTCATGCAGAGACCTCCAGTAGGAGGAATTTGCAAGCCAAGTGGGTAGAGGGATCACATGCAGCCATACCTCCAGGTGGGAGGTGGGGCGATGTGAAGTGATAGTGCCAAGAAGGCTGAAATAGGGGTAGGATCCTTGAGGTACCCAACCTCTTTGATTAAAACTTGCTACTGGAGCCCCGATAAGAAGTAGCAGGACTAGCTAAGTGGGTAAAGACAAATGCAAATGAAGCGGCAGAGGAAGCTTCAACATCAGAGGGTGTTTCCAGCCCAATGGGGAGGTCAGTTGGGAGATTAGTTACTTACTTCTCAGTAACTGAGTTGCAGTGTAGCAATGGGCAGCACGATGCAACATGATTAGAGGAGGTGCAGTGCGGATGCAGTTCTAGGAGACAGTACCAACAGCAGGACAAATGCAGCAGGAGGAATCAATGTGATTGATGCAGTCAGAGATCAAAGTAGGAGAGGCTAGAGCAATCAGATACTGAAGAGCACAAAGGTGCAGAGTTTTTAGTCGACAGAGGCAATAGCAGTCAGAGACCTTGATGACAGAGGCATCATTCTGATTCAGGTTAGATATTTTTTGTTTCTGGAGTTGCTGGAGCAACAACACTTGAGAGAAGTGTTGCATGCAGAACATTCCAAAGGTTCAGGATCAGGTTCGATTTGAATGCCTTTCTTGTTGAGAGGGAGTGTTGAAAATGGAAACAAGAAATGCCAAAAATAGAAATGCTAAAGCTTATTGTTATAAATAGCATTTCAAGATATACTCCAACTCTGTTGGAAATAGAAAAAATTAGAAATGCTAAAAATAGCATTGCTATAAATATCATTTCGGGATAGATTCCAATTTTAATTAGTCCCTGAATTAAAATTTAGAATTAAAATTCGAATTTTATCTTAGTAGCTGTTTGAAAAATAATTAATTAATTCATCTTGAGTTAGTTAGTTGGAGAAAATCAAACATGAAGTCTATGTGAAGACATGCAACAGTTATCCCTTTGATTGAGGAAGTTATCCCTTAATTAAGTGGATAAGGATGAGTCGTATTTGAGTTGTAATTAGTTAGCTCAGTTAACTAAGTTAAGTCCAGTTAAATTAGTTCCAAACAGTTGGAGGATCTAATTGTGAGTTTAGTAAATTAATGCATGCATGCATGCAACTAGTGTTCTCCAGGTAACTGAATATTCTCTCATAAATAACTCATGCATGCCAGTTTAGAGAAAGACCCAATTGAGATTAAAGGAAGGGACAATGTGCTATCAGTTGGAAGAATTTTCCTATAAAGGAAACTCATCCATGCAGAAGGAATTATCTCCTTCAGGATTGCGTAGTTATTTATGAGTTTTAATGAGTGTGTGATGTGGGAATTCACACAGGTGGTAGCATTGGACCCCAGGAGAAACTACACAAAGAAATAGGAGGCTTGGAGGATTGGAGGAAGGCATATGTTGTGTCTATTCAATCTATGAGCAACATTGAGGGATTGTATTGAGAGCTGGATATCTTGTGAGCTAAATCTTTGCGTAATCCAGACATATTTCCACTTGTATGATAATATAGAGATCGTGGTTTTTAGCTGAGGCTTTCCCCAAAGTATTGTTATATGTTCATGTGTGATTACTTTTCATTTTGTTATATGTGTTCTATTTGATCTTGCTCAATTAAGCTTCTGCAAGTTTGTTTGTAGAAGTAGATCAAGTATTTTGCTTTAGTATATTGCATTATCTGGTGATCTACATTGGGAATTTCTACAGACCCTTTAGAGTTTGAATCTTTTTCTCAACTTGTCTAATCTTGGCATAAGTCTTGTCCTTTGTGGATGCCAATTCCTTAAAATTTTGAAGTAACTTTTGATGCTCCTTCTCGGGTACTACCTCTTTCTAGTATTGAGCTATAGTTTCTTATTGTTCCTCCATTGTTTTATTTAAAACCTAGATGGTGGCTTCTACAATTAAAGTATATGGAGGTAAATGTTCTGTTTGTGCTCCTCTCGTATTGAATATTGGTGAATCTATTTTGGTCCCTTCTTTAGTAGTTGAAACATCAATTATTAATGGGTCCAATTTAGTTTGATTTCCCAAGGTAGAGGTAGCTGAAATGTTTGCAAATTCGGTTTGAGTTTCATTCTCCCGGACTTGTCTTTTCTTATCATTTTTCTTCTCATGACTCCTTTGAGGCTTACTGTCTTGAAACCGTTTATTTAATTGTCGTACCTTCCTTTGTATCTTCCTATTTACTTTTCTCAACAACTCAATCTATTTTCTAGTCTCACTTTTCCTTTTATCCCTTAGGTCTATGTTGATCTTCTGGGTAAAAAGTTTGGCCAGAGTAACTAGAGAAGAGGAAATAGTGGCTATGGTCTTAGGTCTTTCAACCATAATTTCTTGGGTGGACTCAACCGTGACATCGACTATAGGTTCCATGGGAGCTATGTCAACCTGAGGTTGGATTGGAAAGTCAATGTTGACTTCTTATCTGACATTTTCCAAAGCAAATTTCAAAGATACTTCTTTAGGGGGAGGGGGTTCCAAGATAGTTGCAACAAAATATGTTGAATTTTCTTGAAGAAAATAATTGTCAAGTACTCCAAAGGATTCTAAGATAACAATAGCTATAGAATTAGGAGGAGAGGTTGGAGAATTATCTAGTGTCTTCTGGTGAGAAGTATTTTATAAACAACTATAACTTCTTCTAAATCCGCAGACTTCAAAAAGTTGTCCAATCCTTCCATAGTTTGGGTACCTCCATTTCCTTCTTTTGAGGAGAATTTTCTAAATGGATCTATTATTGTGTTCCTTCTATATCAAGAAATTCTTGATGCCCACTTTCTTCCAGTGGCTCTTTAATGGAGTTTATAGGATTTCATGGTTTAGCCAACCTAGCTGATATTCTCCTTTTTCTAGGTAGGAGGCCAAGAGGGAAGCCATTATTTTCTTTTCTCTGATTAATTATCGAGGATCTGGGGTTTATGTTTTTCCCCATGGGGTACCTTCTACTGTAAAATTTTCATTTTGATTGGCCTCCTCATTCACCTCTGGATGCTCATTATTAAGTAGGGTGTTTCGAGAATCTCCAATGGGTGCTTCACTTTCTGGTGGAGCCTCAAGGTTTCCTAAGAACTCTCCCAAATCATTTTTAATTGATTCAAAACTTTGACAACTATAATTTTTATGAGCCCATAGTGGATTAAAACTGAGGATTGGTCCTTAGATATTTTGAGTCTTAAAGCAGTTTCATGCAATAACAAATTTAGAAAATAGGGAAGGTTTAGGATTACCTTTCGTCTCAAATGCTACAATTAATTTCAAATGTCATCCTTGTACCATGTCATACCATCCATTGAATGTAATGTACCTTTGGAAGATGCTTGCTAATTTGCTCCATAGCTCTAGCAATGAGGCAGGATTGTACCCTTTTCCTTTCATGGCTATTTCCTCTCCAGGGTTCACAAATAGGAACACCGCGCTTTGTAGCAGAGTATGTATTTAAAACCACTTCTCTCCTTATGTGGAAAGGAATGTCACTTCTGCCAAGAAATCTTCATTTAATTGTATATGTCTTCCCTTTACCACTATTACCCCATTGCTAAAATTCACTGTAAATTCCAAGGCGACTTCATTATCAAATCCTTGTAGTCACAAGAAATAGTCTGACCACCCTACTTGATCTAGGATACTACACATTTTCTCAGAGATCCACAACTAGGTAAGTTCTCTACACATCGAATGGATGCCCATTTTGGTTGTTCTAGAGGGATAAATTTGGAGCTAGACACAACAAAGTTCAGAAAATAAAGAGACAAAAATGTTGCACAGAGTGGAGAATTCAAGAACCATAGCATACAATGATGTTTAAAAATTTAAGCTTCCAATTGTATATTTATCACTTCACCCCTCGACTCGATGAATTTAGAGGTCTCCCATGAGCGTTCATTATGCATTTGATACGTTAATACAGTTGACATGACTAACAAATAAGGATATATTAATTAGACATAATGGAGCAACCATCAAAAATAGAAATAAAGGGTGAGGCATACGACGTAATTATTTGACGCATTAAGCATAAAGCATGTTGATAGGACTAGATATTATGACATCCAAAATGTTAAAGCGGAGTAAAAGCATGTGAAGATTGAAACCATATGACATCCAAATTTTAGTTGTCTTTTGAAAAAAATTAATGACCAAAGAAATATGACTAAATTTTTGTCGTGTTATAAGATACTGTAGATTAGCTACTAACAATCGTATATATTCAAAATTTAGTTGTCATTTGTAATGAAAAACTAATCATTTGTAGTAGTCATTTATATTTTTTTAGTAGTTTCATATTCATTATATGAACGACTAATTTAGTAGTTTATATTCATTTCATTTATTATCATTAATAATAATTATAAATGACTAATTTAGTCGTATATTAATTTTATTTGTGTTCATCACTAATCAATATAAACTACTAATTTAGTAGTTTTAGATTCTTCTATGTGTTAATTATTAATTAACATAGATTAATTAGTAATGATTATTGCGACTAAATTAAAAAAAAAAAAAAAAACATCATATAATGTGAATTGGTTCAACTAATATGAAAATTCAAAATTACATATTTTAGTTAAAATACTAAACAATATCAAATGCAACTATAAATAATTTCAAGATCATAAATTATATTATATGAAATGTCGAGTACTGCAATATGAGTTTCCAACTTAACATTGGTTGGACTAAAATTTACACATGAAATGTTGTTTGATCACTATAAAACATTATCATTGTGTTGTCAAGTCATTGCAGGTGAATTTGTCAACTATGAAAACTTGAACGTCAGTCTTTATGTGTGTGTCTTACGCGGGATATTGGCTTAAAGGGTACCACTAGACTAGTTCTCTTCTCACTCTTTTTGCATTTGTCATTCCAGTGTTAGTTTTCTCCTCTTTCTTCAATTCCTGCTACTTACCATCGATACTAGCTTTTTTTCTAAAAACAAAAGAACCTAAAATGCAGAGTGTAAGACATGAAAGATTATGAACACTAGAATATAAATGAAAGTAGATTGCAAAGGATTTATATTACATATACCTCAACATCAACAATGTCAAAGCCATTCTTCCCCATAAGAGCAAGAAACTCGAACAAGTTTTCTTCAGTTGAGCGATAGTGGCCACTATGTGGCTAGATGACCTGTATAAACAAATTAAAGTCACCATAGAAAATAACACTTTAGGAACTCAATATTCAACCTTCAGGGAAAGCTTAAGCACAATCATGCCAGCTAAGTTACATGCTAAAAATCTCAAGTTGTAAATAAATTGTTAAAACAAATAATCTGAGGTGTGATGTCTAATCCTTTTCATTTTATTCGCAACAATAATTTGTTGTCTAATGCATGAACTTGGTCAAGTATATAAACAACATGTTCTCAAATAACAATATGAAAGTAAACTTTTCTAATAATCATGAAAGTCTTTCAATACAAAATAGTTAAAAGGATTTCAATCAATGTTGTGTAATATTAATTTCATCTTCAAGCTTTGGTTTTTGTTTAAACAGACATAATACCAAGCACTTTCAATTTCATAGTTAAAATACAAATAAAAATCGAAATAAACATTCAAAATACAATCAAACAATAAAGAGAGGATATCATGGAATGGACACTACAATTATAAAAAAATTGTTTACCTATCCATCAATATATTATCACACATTCCTAAAACATTTTCTTACCTAAAATAACCATGAGGTGAAAGAATCACAACATTAAAAACCATAGGAATACTTACTAGAAACATTTCCAAAGTCGATGGTTGAAGTGCCTGAAGGATCTCCAACAACAAATGAATCATATCCAAGACATGATCTCTATATTGTCTCCCCATCCATTTTCCAATCACATTTCATGTAACCTTCCCACATCGAAGCCAAGTAACAATCAAATGAAGGAATTGACATTTTTTTTGTATCTTTTATATGTAAAAAATTTAAATATAGTTTTTTTTGGTAACATATTAATTCATATTTAAAGCCTTCCTATCATGAGAATGTATCAATCAAGTAGAATATCAGAAAAATTGACCTCAATGAGGTCCTCTAACAATTTCTACAATATCAATATTTGTCTTGTTGTGATATCTTGGATAAAAAAAAGAAAATATCTACAAATGAAAAAGCCATATATTACTTATGTTCAAACTATGTATATGGTGTATTCTTAGGTAACTTTTAAGATGTCCCTCTACCTTTACCAAAGCAGATTGTAGCTTGGTTAAACTCTTTATCCTTTCATTCAACATCAATTTCTGCAAGATAAATGTCACACATTATTCTTTCCCATTTCTCAACATGCTAGATATGATAAATTGAAAGTCACATAAAAGCAAGAGAAAATAATTTTCTAAAAAAAATAAATAAACAAACAATGCCTCTAATAAAACTTCACACCTCAGAAATTACTCTGCCATGTGCTTAGACTAAAGGTGATATTCTTTGAATCATATTTAGGTCATATTTAATGGGATATTAGTATTTTTACCATGATTTCAATTTGGTGCTGAAAGAAATATATAAATCTAGGTTATTATCAGTGAAATTCAATTATAATTAGAAAAAAATAATGTCATTATAAGGTATGGAGAGAGAAACATCTTCATAACTAGGATTCTCTATTTTAGTTTGGTTTGAGTTGAGTTGGTATTTGAATATATATTTTTCTCTAAAGAAGTGAAGTAGAAAGATGAGAATCAAAATAACCCTGTGAATTTTTAATTAATTCATATTATATATCTCTAAAGAAGCCAAGCCATCCTTCTATGCTATTTGATAGAGATTTACTGGCATAGAACAATGGTTGTGTTCTTTCTTTATCATTAAATAGTATTGAAGACAAATGTTGGTTCAGAAATTGAACTCAATTACCAATAGGAGATGGTTGTGTTGGGTAAGGAAAGGATGAATTGAAGGGCTCAAGGTCTAGCTCCAATACATAGTTATCCTTGTCACTACAAAATATAAAGTTGTCATCATTTTCTTATCCTGGTAAAAATAAAAGTGAGTTTGTATTTGTGCACTTGTGATAGTATATGAAAAAGGGAGCACTAGTCGAAATCAAAGTGTGTTGTCCCATCATTCAACCTAACAAAAAAATTATATATTCAGTTGTTGACTACAGTGGAAATCAAATGTAAAACCCACTCAACTTGATCTTTACATGACATAGTCATAATGAACTAGTACAATAGAAGCATGCTAACTCATAAACAAGAGATGATAAAAAGAATAATGGAATAGTATTTCCTACGACATAATTGGCATGAAAATAATTTCCACAAAATTCATCCAAAAAAGTGAGATGAAATTATGGAAAAAGAACATATCATTAGTGTTTTGTACCCTCTTTAACATATGTAGCCTAGGGAAGTAGAGGAGGCCAAATGTAGCAGGATTCCAATTGTGTGGGATATAAAAATAGAAATGTGGAAAAACGTGCCTGCCAATTCATGAAATCTCACTCTAAATAATAGAACATGTTAAGGATAGTAATGATGAAAATAGATCATGTATTAAGATAAAGCCCCTTATTGGTCATCAATTAGCAAGGTGGATGGTAATTTTTACTTGTAAAAAAAAAATCATAATTAGTGTAATGACTATGCAGATCTTTCTATGAATTTTTTTACATCTATATTATGGCATCCTTGTACGAGAGAGTGTTGAAAGTTCTCCAGGTTTGGTTAGGCTAGTTTATCCTTTAATATGTTTATGTGAATGGACAGAGAGCTACCTTTCTTTGGTTTGGAAATTCAAGTGTCCCTCCCTTTCATTCAATATGTGGAGATGCCCCACCATTGAAGGACCTTGATAGTTTTGAATCCAATATTATAGACATAACAGATGGATCTGGTCCAAATCAAGATGTTTCTATGGTGATTGGAGAGGGAGAAACAACTCGAAAATTGTTGAGTATTCCTCTTATGGAGCTTGAAAGATAGTGTAGGAAAAATGGTTTATCTATTTGTGGTGGTAGGGAGGTAATGTTTTTCTGATTTCTTAGCTTAGAAGAAGAAGAGACATATAAGAACCAAGATCAAGATGAGGATTTCAGGTATGGGTATAACTTTACACTTGAAGGGAAGCATGCAAGAGAAATTGATGCTTATATACAATTGAGAGGGGGAAGGTGGAGCACGGGTGAAGAAAGAAAATCCATACTTTATGATGATAAGGACTATATATCATTATCATCATCTAGGAAAAATGTTTAGGAAGAATCATCTTTAAGGTCACGAGTTAAGGAACGTGAATCAATGGATGCCTCTTACAGTGGAACTTTACCAAAAAATGTTGGTGTTGTGATGGCAGTGTCATGTGATGTGTGCCCAAAAGTTCAAAATATTCTAGGCAATGTCAAGGAAAATTTCTTTGTCTATTCCTTAACTCATATTTCCCCCTTCCACGTTTTGATAGACCAATTATCAAGATCATAGAATGATATTTTCTTTAATGAAGGAGTCCAAGGGCTAACAATTTAAGCATATTATCAATTGTTAAAAAAAATGGACAATCTTGTCTGACTTGCAAGGACTTGGGTGTCAAACTTGTTCCCAAGCCAATGTTATTCACATGTAAAAATTTTGAGTATGAATTAGGGTTGAGTTTGAATGAGAGGATTTTGCTTAATATTGTTTAGTCAAGGAAAAGAACCAAATTCAGAGTCCATTTGAACTATGATTCATGAAGCATAGTAATAGAGTTGGTGAGCTTAATACGGCTCATCCTTGCCATGATGTGTTACATTTGAATGGAATGAATGCATGAATTTCAAAAGGCTGAGATATGATATAAATATTGGGAAATTTTGACCAAATAAATAACCCAAACCCTACACTTTAGATATGATGTAAATCTTCAGAAATTTTAACCAAGTACATAACCCAAACCTTAAACCTAGTGTTATAGACATTTATGGGCACTTCAACCCCAATCACAAATGTCCATAAACTAAGGGCTCTTAAGTCCCTAAAAGTGTTGCTTCACTGCGTAAAGGAACAAGGTCAACTAATTACATCATCTCCCAGAAGTTCTCCACTGAAAATTGTTCATAAATGGTCAAAAATGGACCATACTGAAAGCTCAATGCAGAGGGTGCGATGCATTTCACGTTCCCAATGTACAGGGTGTGATGCATACTGTTTTGCTCCTCTGTAGGGTGCGATGGTTGGGAAGGGACAAATGGCAGGGACAAAAATGTGAGGTGGAAGATCATGGAATCTTCCAAAAGCTTCCCCTCTGACACTTGCCACTCCATTTTCGACCAGGGATGAGTAAGAGATCATCATTCTC
>APFE030445827.1:218913-232794 GCA_000404065.3 Pinus taeda
TGGTGATTCCTCTCGCACCTATTAACAACTTACATCATTGGCTGGTAATCAGGCAATGTCTTTCCATGTTCGACTCCAAAACATTTTTCACATGGATCGACTTGTACTCCGAGTGAAGATTGACCGAGTTTTGAAGACCCCAGATCTAGTTTCATCCATCCGGGCTGCAATATATTCAGGAATATAAAAACATCCATTGTACATCATTTCCGAACAGATGATTATCCAAATCAAAGGATGATGTGTCCATATCATCAGTCTGTCACACAGACAATCGTCTGTCTTATGTACATGAAAAATGAATTTATAAAGATGAGCATGGGAATGCTCGCCTCAACTAGATCATGAAAAAATGTTGTCAAATAATATATTGTATTGTATCTTATTACAGGTCACCTCCTAGCTCAGAAAAACTTCAGATCCTCATAGTAAATCATTTCATTCGACATCAAAAAAGATTAACAACCTCATGCTTTAGGGGGCAAATGTTATAGACATTTTTGGTCACTTCAACCTAAATCACAAATGTCCATAAACTGAGGGCTCTTAAATCCCTAAAAGTGTTGCTTCACTACCTAAAGGAACAAGGTCAACTAATTACATCATCTGCCAGAAGTTCTCCACTGAAAACTGCTCATAAATGGTAGAAACTGGACCATACTAAAAGCTCAATGTAGAGGGTACGATGCATATAACCTTCCCAATGTACAGGGTGCGATGCATACTGTTTTTCTCCTCTGTAGGGTGTTATGGTCGGGAATGGACAAATGGCAGGGACAAAAATGTGAGGTGGAAGATCATGGAATCTTCCAGAAGCTTCCCCTCTGACACTTGCCACTCCATTTTCAACCAGGGATGAGTAAGAGATCATCATTCTCCAAGTGGAAGCAGGAACTACCTGAGAGAGGACACTAATCAAGATCCCAAAAGATGACTCACCTCTCTGTAATCATCTATATATGGATCCCTCATCACAGAGATCCAGCGACTGGAATTTTGTAACTTATAGAGAAGTGTTGTTGGTATTCTGGTGTACATTCACAGTGTTGGGTGATTTAGCTTTGCTTGAGGTGAAGAAGGGCTTCTTAGCTGGAGGATGATGCTGGGTCAGGGAACATGGTTGCAATATTCTTGCTACTTTTCATCTTAATAAAGCTATTCTTGTTTCCTTCCATATTCTTGTGTACTTGTTTATATATACTTGTATATGGTTAATGCACATCTAATCCTGCATTATTTATGAACTTAGATCCTTGTTTCTGGCATAGTAGTATGTTGCTCTGATTCTATAGGTCCTTTTGAAGCTGAGCAGACAAAGAGAAAGCGGCAAAGCTCTATAAAGAAGGAGAGGAAATCGAGCGCAAGACTCAGGTTGGCCCTCTTGGTTCTCCTCTCATCTATTTTCATAAAAGGAATCAATAGTAGACTTTGATTGTTTGTTTCTAAGATAGCCACCCATCTTAGTGGGAATAACAGCATCTGTGTGGACACTATTCCCGTATAACACCTAGTACTATGAAATCCATTGTTTGAAGTGTGGCTACGGAAGACAAATTTCTTAAATACCTTTAAAAATTAACATACAAATAATTTATACAAGCATGGAATTTTGTTGTCAATCAAATGTCAAACCAAATAACAATTAAAGCGATAACCCGCAATGACAATCCAAAATCAATAAGGCATATTGCGCAAATGTTAGAACTCATTAGGAACATCCTAATCCTACAGGCTGCTCATCTAAAGCAACTGAAGATGTTAAGTTTCCTGGGAAACATGGAATGTTAATGATATAAATGAAAAAAATATAAATAATTAAAATTGACTATTAGAACCAACACAAATAACGAATGATAAACAAAATGAAAATGTGGCAAAATGTCGCATACCCACTCCATGAGACTGCCATTCGCTTCCATACTCGATGCTACCCAATACTAAGTTGGTCATTCCACTGGTGTCCACATCCTCGTATCCACATACAACCTGCATTGGTCATACCCTTCTGTCAATGAAAAAGAAAATGAAACCCGGAATCCTTTTTACTAGTCAACAATTTAAAGATTTTGAAGCATGTATTTAAAAAGAAGATTCTCATACCAATATCCTTGCTTGCTTTGAAACTCTATTCAAATACATCACTTCCTCCAAAAACTTTACATATCATGGGTCATCATAATTTGAGTCATCAATTAAATGAAGTTCTATCATCTCTAGAGCAGGGGTACTCTAAAGAAAGAAACTTACTACACTGATTTCCCTATCATGAAAGTCAGTTGTGTTTACATAAACCTGTATATACAGATATGAGAGAGTGGGGATCTGAGACATCGAGGTATGGGATATTTTTAAAGTTCTTGCATTGCATTTCAAAACCAGAATAAGCTAGCTTTGCACTCATTTACGACGTAAAAGACATAAATATTCATTATGAACATCATGGAAAAAAACCATGGAAGAATTTTATGGCCTTTTCACATCTTATAGTAGGTTAACTTCTTTGATTTAGGTGGTGTAGATTTTCATTAAGGAATAGATATGAAACAAAGTCATTACTTGGTTTTGTTTCAAATCTATTAGATATACTGAATCTGCAAACATGACATAATAATAAACCAAAACATAATATTCAACCTAAGCTACATCAATATATGATTTGTATAACTATTCTTTTATGCCACACCTAACAACTAAGTAGAAAATGAAAACATTCTTAAACATTGAAACATGTTCATTGCACATGTAAAAGAAAAGAAGAACTTTTGTTTTCACCAAGATAAAGTTGTCACCTATTAACAAACATTGAAGATTAGGAAGCCTCTCAAACAACAAATTTAGAAGACACATATTTCTTTAAGCAAAGGCACAACGCATATGACCAGCTCCTTTAATGATTTAAAGCTCCCCATCATCTCAATAATATGTCCACAAAGAAATTGTATACATTATAGGGATATGATTCCATTTCCAGTGCGGTCAAATTACGTCCATGTTGCATATTGAGTCTCAAGATAGAGCACGAAATATCTTGAAATAGTATCCCATTCACTCTCAAATATTTTATCATCTATGCCCCTGCATACACATACAAGACAACCTATGTTTACAGTGATTTATATTTTATCCACATACAACTTGCACTTACACTGATTTCTTTGTAAAGCGTTGAAAGTAATAGTAAAATCTAGACTTACATGGTTGTAGTTTGAAGTAATGTGATTGAAGAGGTTTTATCCATATCTAGTAGCTGTTTGACACAAATTCAATGATTCCTCTACTAAGGACCACAAACGCAGGGAGTGCACAGAAGGTTGAATACTGACGATCAAATATTCTTTATGGTTTGGCTAGTCGAGTGGGGCATCTGATCAAATTGGATGAGCATAAAACTAAGCTTCAAAATGGGTCCTATGCAAGTGATTTTAAATGATATCCATTGGAAGATTCAACATAGTACTCAGTATCATCATACAAAGGACCACCCAAAAACAGACCATCTAATCCTGTTGAAGTTTGAAGAACTAAGTCACCCTTTTTCAGAAGACCATTACTATTGTCATTTTGAGAAATTATTTTAATGTCAACACCTAGGATTGCTAGTAACACTGACCCTAAATGTACTTTCCTAGGCACCCCACAAAAGAAGGAATAGCAAGTTGACACCCATTAGTTTTAACAACATTGTGTCGACTTATTGGTTAAAACAAGACCTTTTCAAAACTATTTTTCTCACTAACATTCATTTTATTTCTCAAAACAAATACCATTTCATCGTCAAGATTGGCCCAGTGAGTGTACTAATATATAACAATGTTGCTTGGTCCATTAGCACATGAAACAATTTTGACATTGGTTGAATTGAGGCTTCTGTGATCCATAAATTTATAAGAAATATTTCGGTGTAAATCACATGCAGAAAATATCTGTCGACGCGTTTCGAACCAACAAGTGTGATTCATTGTCAGGACAAGTTGAAGAAACAGATCCAACTTAGCATACTAAATAGTCTGAGCAGAGCCTCCAACGACTAATTTGACTAACGGCTACTTTTGACTTAGGACCAGGGTTATAAAAAATTATTATAATTTAATGGATATTAGTTATATTAGGTGAAAAAATATATAAATAATATGAATGGTGTAAAGGGTTAGTTAAATAGGAGTTGTTTAATAATTAAAAATTATAAGTTATTTAGCATTTACATGGGAATTAGTTATATAAAGTACCTTTCTTATATGTATAAATTATATGTATATATATAAATATAAAGTAATATTCATAGTTTGTTAGAATTAATAAAACTATTGGAACGAGAAAATAAGATAACATAAATAAGTAAATGTACATTTAAAATAATAATATAATAATAATAATATAATAATAATAAATAAATAATAAGAATAAATAAAATTAATTAATTAATTATAAAATAATAATAATAATAATAATAATAATAAATAAATAAAAATAAAATAAAATAAAATAAATGAAAAATCTATATATAGATATAGATATAATAGATTAATCAAGAATAAAGAAGGTTATAGAAAATAAAAAAATAAATAAATAGATCAAGCGAGCAACACAATCTACAAAGAAGAAGGATAAGAATATGATAAAAAAACTATAGAGCTAAAAGGGGGAAACCCTAGGAAGAAGGAAAAGACAAAGCTCAATAGAAAACGATCCGCAAAAAAGAGGGAAACAATGAAAGCTAGAAAAAGCAAGACTAGGAAGAAAGTGCAGGGATCCAGTAGTTACTGATCTTCCAGCCGTCATCTCTATTGAGATTGTTTGGCCTTCTTTCAATTTAAATAACTTCTCTGAATTTACGGTGATGGAACTGCGCAACCTTGGCAATAACCTTGGCCTCCTCAATACAAACTTGATGCTTGGTCTTTTCCGCATGCTCTGCTAACACTGAAGACTTGGTTCTCCCATGTCTTAGGTCAGCTGCATGTTTGCTGATCCTTTGATGAATGGAGCGCCCTGTTTCCCCTATGTAGGGGGTCCCACAAGAACAAGGGATCAAGTAGACACCCTTCATGCCTTTAGGGTCAACGGGATCTTTCACCGACCGGAGGGATTTGCGAATAGTGTTAAGGGCCTAAAGGTTGAGGGAATATCATACTTCTTAAGAATCCGAGCAATCTTGTTTGTGGTTCCCTGTACATAGGGAAGATGGACACCTAGTCGGTGCTCCTTAGGTTCTTTTTTAATTAACAAGTTTTTAGAGGATTTAAGGAAAGCCTTCTGACCTAGGCACCTACTATAGCCATTCTCCACAAAGACATTAAGGAGATGGGATTTCTCCTTATTGAAGCTCTCCCTATCAGAAATTCTCAGGGCACGCGTAGCGAGGGTGTTAAGAACACCCAACTTTTGAGCAGGGAAATGATGGGAATCTACATGAAGATACTGCTTAGTATGCATTTTCTTCTAGAACACTGAGTGGGAGAGTGAACCATCCTTATTATTATATATAAGAATATCCAAGAAAGGGAGGCAACCATTGACCTCTTTTTCCATAATGAACTTAATGGCAGAGGACTGACATTTGAGGTGATTGAAGAAGAGATCGAACTCCTCTTGGCCATGGGACTAGATGACATTAGTGTCATCTACATACCTTTTGCACAGCATGGGAAGGAGACAAGCCGTGGCTAAAGCCTTAGCTTTGAAATCTTCCATAAAAAGGTTTGCAACAATAGGGGAAAGGGGTGATCCATGGCATCACCACAGGTCTATTCAAAGAACTCACCCTCGAAATAGAAGAAGGTGGAAGTGAGACAGATCTCAACCAAATGCACGGTATCCGGATCCGTTAGGTGAAAGATCACTTCCATGGCTTCCTTAATAGGGATACAAGTATAAAGGAAGACCACATCAAAGCTGACAAGAATGTCCTCAGGGTCAAGCTTTATGTCCTTAAGCTCATTGACGAAGGACGCAGAGTCTTTTATGAAGGACTATGTATGGCCAACCAGGGGTTTGATCTTAAGGGCAAGGAACTTAGCTAGAAGGTAGGTCAGATCGCCAATGGTGTTGACAATAGGCCTCATGGGGGCCCCTTCTTTGTGAATCTTGGGCAGCCCATAAATCCTAGGGGTAATTGGATTGCTCTCAATGAGCTTATGGCAAAGGGATCTCACAGAGCTACTGGACTTGATGGCGAGAGCCACCGTTCTATAAATTTTCTTAAGAGGGTTCTTGGGCAATTTTTTATAACTACCACTATTGTAAAGATGATCTAACATCTTATTGTGGTAATCATCCTTGTTAAGGATGACTGCAGCCCCTCCTTTGTCAGCCCTCAGAATGACGATATCATTGTTCTGGTTTAAGGATTTAAGGGCAATGAATTCTTCATTGCTGAGGTTCTTCCAAGGGGGATTAACCTTTCTAAGGACAACAACACAATCCTGCCTTATAGTGTCCTTTATATTATCTGGAAGATCTCTAATCCCATGTTCCACGTCGCAAATAATGTCATCCACCGGGATTTTTCTAGGGGCAAAAAATAGAAGGGGAAAAAGAAAAAGTCGATAAATTAACCACTCTATTATTCTGGGAGGGAGGGGGACGAGCAATTTGATCCACATCCTTAACCTCCGTGTTATGGTTATCATTGCTATCAATATCAATATCTTTAATGTTATTGTTAATAGATTCTATGTCCTCATTTTGTTTATAAATAGTATCACTAATACTAACCTGGCTATTAACATATAAATTATTGTTATTATCATTAATATTAATATTATTAAGATTACATAAATTATTATTAATATCATTATTATTATAGTTATTGTTATCAAATAATAATCATATTCATTATTATTTATTATAAATATTATTATTAATAAAATTATTAAAATTACATAAATTTTCATTAATACTATAATAATAATAATAATAATAATAATAATATAATAAAATAATAATATTATTATTATTATTATTATTATTATTATTATTATGAACTGCATTACCAAAACCAATATTGGTATCGTTATTATGAAAAGCTGAATTGTAATCACCAGTCAACGAATAATCATACCTGGGAAAATTACTCGGGGAACCCTGACCATGAACAGGAGGGACACCGCCGCCGCTCTGGTTATCTGCATAAGTGTTGCAGGCCTCTGCGTGACTACCAACCTATTGAGAGGGAGCGGAAAACTCAGGAACACCAGTGCATAACCACCGGTTGGTTGCCATCAAGACCCGATTTGATGCAGGTTGAGAAATCGAGGGACTGCCAAAGGGCTGAGAGGGAGCCAAACACACTGGAACGCAAGCACAGAGACATATATTTTCTGCATGTGATTTACGCCAAAATATTTCTTATAAGTTTGAAATTATTAATCATATCTATAAATTCACCCTCCTTTTGCCATATGTCTAGAATAATGCTTCGAGACAACTCATTTTCTTTGGGATACGAACTTGAATCAACATGTATTTCAACACTCAGTAGATATTTTTCACCAGTCAAATATATAGGATTATGGTTCAATACATCGAATTATAATGAAGACGTTCGAAATAAAATTCATGAGTTGAATAAATGAAGCATGTGCTTACGAGAAGATTCTAAGAAGATTTACTACCATCCTTTCTCAATCAACAAATTTATTAGTTCTTTGTTTGGCTATGTGACGTAAGAAGCCATAGGATGAGTAGACATAATATGCAACCAATAGCCCTTTTGGATAAGCGCTATCTCTAAATGATCAGAAAAACCAACATTAACATCAATAACCTTTCTCTCTTAACACCAGTCATCATCCCAATCTAACAAATCAGATGAAGGTCCATGTTTTACCTCAAGACATAATGCACCAGGTAAGACTTTCTCAAATATGAAGTCACTGCTCTCATTTGTTAGAATTAAAGAGTTAAACTTCTCTGAACCTAGAGTTCAACAACCAGAGAAGTAAGTGATATAAAAATCGAGGAGTCACATCCTTCCTTGCATATCACCAATCCATGGATATCAACAAGGGCCTTTATAAATTCAATTCCAAACATTGGTGTAGTTACTATCACATCAATATGTGATGAAGAAAATTGAAGACCAAAGTCACGTTCTCCTATTGTGGTCAGTGGGGATATTCGATATTATCATGGGTGAATCTCGAAGAAAACGTTTCTCATATCATCAATCCTCTTTGGTTGAGGCTTAACATTGTCTGGCCCATCTGTTAAGCCAACTTGATGTTTTCCATAATATCCATTTCCCACTAATTGTAGGGAACCACATATATTATAATGTGTTGCTTCTATATTTAGGATTGAAACCATGTTTGGCTCAACCATGAAATTCTCCAAACTACTAAACTCGAAGTGATCCTTCTCAGCCTTGATTATGTAGTGTGCTGATGTTGCATGATCAAGTTTGTAATATCCCTGGATATCTGTTGTAGCTCTTTCTCATCCATCAACTAATATCTTAACACCTTCAAAACAGACTCCTTCTGAAGTCACCGCAAGTCCTCCAACTGAGAAACCTGTGACCTAAAATGTCTAAGATATATTAACATGATTGTGTGCAAGAAGAACCTCTATAGATGGAAGTGAAACATCAAATATTGTATTCTCACCCTTGTAGAATGGCAACAACCTTTATTTTCCACGTGGAATAAAATTAAAAGCAAATTTCCCATATGCATTAGATATTGCATGACAACGTGCTTGATTTGGAAAAGGAGCTTCTTTGAGGGCACTTCAGCTCATGAACATCATCTAAATAAAGGTATACATGAACACCTAAAATAGGGTTACCCTAAGAAACAACTAAGCCATCCATATCATAACTTGGGACATAAAAGATGTCATCTACTACCAAATTTCCAAAGCCCAACTCCATCTCTGGAGAGCCTCTTTGGACAATTGTTAAGAGAACATGAGAATCATGTATTTGAAAGAGAATATTATAAAAAATATACTCTATAAACCTCAACCATTGTACCTCATTCATAGTGCCATCCTAGCTAGGATCAACATTAGGTATGACCTTGTATCTTCTTCCTTTGTTTAACAATTGGCTCACAGAGCCCTCTCTTTCCACTTCTTCACGTTTGATTTCATGGAGGGATATTGTGTCCTCTGGACACTCATCCTTAAGGAATCTCCAAACTTATTCTGTGTATCAAACAAAGGAAAAGAGAGAAAAATACCATGGCCTTTCCTTTTTGAAAAAAAATGTAGTGGGATTTGATATGACCTTATATTTGTATACTGCTCGAGGATTGATGAATTTTATGTATTCATGATGGCAAGCAACCAACCTATACTTCCTTGGAGTAATATTTGTAAACATGTAACTGCCTCCTTACGACGTAAACACAATGAGTTCAACATTCAGATTGGCACGACCTCCATTTATATCTGGACAACTTTATGCTCCAACAACCCCCATCACTTTCCCATAAATAGTGAACCCAGTGAAGTGAAAATTGATGTCTTCATGGCCATTGCAACGATTGTGATCCACTAATACATATTCACCCACTTAAGATATATTCACCAAGGGAATATGAATATTTCTGATGCAATTTTTCATTTGATAATCTTAACATCAAATCCGAAATTGTCTCGTTCATATTCACATCAAATTTGAAATTGTCTCGTTCATCTTCAGAGAGCTCTTGAAACAATTTTTTAGAATTGTCTCGAATCTGCACAAATATATTAAAAAAATTATTAATGTATGCTCCTTTATAACCAATCAAAATGTTTAAAACAATACACCACCAACAAATTTGTATTTCATCTCCATTGCACATAATTCACCTTCCTTCATAGAATGTATATGGCTCGTAGATCATTTTCCAGGTGCTTCAATTGTTGTAACATATATTTTGTAGATGATCTTGATAACCCCATTATCTGCAATATGACTATCAATTTGCAATGATTTATTTTATGTACTTTTTTTATAATTATAGTGAATCAATAATTCATTTTATGTATTTTCTTTTTTTTTTTATAATTATGGTGAATCAATAATTCTTTAGATTAAATAACTAATCTACTCCTTGAACAAAGATTATATGCATAAATTATATGCATAAATTATATGCAAAGTAAAATTTACATGAGTAAATTTTTAACTTTTCAAATTCCACTTATATTCATCAAACTTTCAAGTAAGAAATGCAGAGTATTGTTACAACTTACATTGTTTGGTGAACTAACCGATGTGTCCTAGCTTGGCCATAATTCTTCATAGTTGCCCATAATTCTCCATAGTATTAACAAGGGTCAATTTCTTCAACAATTTTACTAGGTTTCCTTCACGATCAATGTAGGGCTTACATTTAAAATGTTCAAATATTATTTTTAAAAATTCTTGAATTGTTATGGGATTTACCACCAAAGAAGCTACTTGATAAACCTTTACACCATTCTTTCCTACTGTTTGGCCATGGCTGCTAAAGTTTCATTCACAACCATGTCTACCGATATCTACAATTTGAATTCAACCAAAACAAATAACACATTTAAGAGAAAAAGGATAATGGCTTTTTGGGTCGAAGTTTTGATGAAAAAAATGGAATTTATGATCTCCCAAGAGAAATAAATAATGTAGAGAAGCTCTAGAAAAATAAAATAAATATGATTTAAATAATTAAAAAATGTCAAATCTAAGTTTGTAACCATTCACTCTCATCTTCCAGATATATATGAAAAACATATTCTAATAATAATAAAAAAAATAATATAGAAATACTCCAGAAAATCTAAAATTAATTAAGAAATGCTTCTTCACACTTTGTTAAGAGTTACTCACTAGATCTAGTAGAGTATCTAGAGCCAAGAAGCAATATAGTTGACCTTTGCCATAGTGTGTAACGATTGGATCAATCATAGCAAGATAGTTGACCTTTGCCATAGTGTGTAAAGATTGGATCAATCATTCTGCAAGATGAATATTTGATTTAGCTCAACAATTATGTGAGATTAATCACATAATCATTGGATCAAACATTCTGCAAGCTGAATATTTCATTTAGCTCAACAACAATGTGAGATTAATCCAGCATGGAATCCAAAGGTTTCCTCAACCTTGTCAAAGACCAAATTTCGATGAAACCTCGACATCCATTGATCCATCTGTAACATATCTCGGTAACCTCACATGTAAAAGCAGGGATTTGGAATTTTTTGTACAAATTACCCACAAGTAATTATCCAAATCAAACTCCACATTCATTGTTAACCATTATATATAATGTTCATTAGTACATAAAGTAATTATGGTAGAGGGCAATAAGATACATAACCATTAACAACCACTATTGTAGTCTAATAACAGAAACTGTCTCATGAACCTTGCATCCATTTCATGATTTCCTTAACCATATTAATTAATCACTTAATTGGACATTATGATTATCACGTCAAATAAAGAGTCTTCATCATTAGGGATTAAACATCATCAAATTGACACAAAAAGGCAATTAGACCATTGAACACCGATATACCTGAGAAACCTCGTAGGGTCAAAACCAGCAAATGTTTAATCTTATTATTAAATGCTCGTGAGGGTTTTCACCCCTCACTCAATGGATTATAAGGGATCCCATCCCTTAACCATTGTTATAAATTATTAAAATGAATCATCATTAAAATGTCACATAGCTAGCTAAAAGCTAATACATTTTCCATGAAACCCTTTACCTACATATTGCCACATGCAACATCCTTGTGGCATGATTGTTCTAGCAATGTATGATCCCACAACTCGTACTCATATATATGGACCATTAATCCTTTTCCTGCCACAACGATAAATATAATCTATGTCTCGCACAAGTAATCCAACCTATCCTGCCCATGTTATCATTATCAACATTGATACCATGATTACATTTATAATTAATCATATTAACTAATAGTTCCCTCTGCATAAGCACACATTCTTAGAGGAAAAAACACTAAGGCATACCTTTGAAGGGACTAACTACAACATCAATTATAATCTTCTTACATGAAAATTTACATAAACTTTATCAAAAGATCTAGTCCTTTAGCTATTACTTTTGATGCATGCAAATATATAAAGCAATCTCACACAACCTGTTGTCTTTT
Source organism: Pinus taeda (assembly GCA_000404065.3). Lineage (NCBI taxonomy): Eukaryota > Viridiplantae > Streptophyta > Pinopsida > Pinales > Pinaceae > Pinus > Pinus taeda. Next base: position 231,013 of record APFE030445827.1, read on the forward strand.
TCCGCATGTGAATGTATATCCTTTCTAATGAAAGCTAAAACAAATCTTGTGTACATACACATCTCATTGAACAAGAAACTAAAGTAATAGTTATGTTAGCATAAAAGTGTTGGGTTTTGTTATATTCTTTCCACGACTAACCTGCATAGTGAACCGGGGGGTTAGAGGGGGGGTGGAGCCCCCCCTTCGTTGCGCTGATTGCGCAGCGGGGACGACAACCCCACCTTTCTGGGGGGTTTGAGGGGGGCAGGTAGCCCCCCTCTACAAGGTCTGGGGTAGCGCCTCGAGAAATTTTTTTTGGACCCTATATTAGGTTGGGTGAACCTACCTATGGTTTTCGGTCCATGGTTTTGGACGCGATGGTTTTCGGCCCATGGTATTGGATGCTTCGACATGTATAAATATGTATTGTAACATTGAAAGGAAGATAATGAAAAATAAAGCTGGTAGTCCCGGTTTTGGGATCCAGGGGAAAATCTCTGTGCATATGTGTTTTATGTGTTATGCTCTCGCATTGTTTATTTTCTTTGTTTTAGAATTCGTATGCAGGTAATTTCTGTACAGGGTTAAAACCTACATGTGGTATCAGAGCTGTTTTGGCTTCAAGGGGACACCTTTGTTGATGAGGGGTTTCGCTCGGGTCTATGGTAGACCCTGTTTAGTGGGAGATCTTCGAGATCGATTATGGTGGTGAAAGAAGATGGCGAGCAGCGAAAAGATAGAGATTGAGAAGTTCAATGGTCAGAGTTTTGAGCTGTGGAAACTCAAGATGGAGGATCTGTTGGTGGATAAAGATCAGTGGATCGCAGTAGATCTGAGTACTAAACCAACAGGAGTCACTGATGAAGAATGGAAGAAGTTGGATCGGAAGGCAAAGAGCACAATACGATTGTGTGTCTCAAATTTAGTATTGTTGAATGTATCAGGCGAAGCTATGACGAAGGCTCTGTGGGACAAGTTAGGGACTTTGTACCAATCTAAGTCTCTAGTGAATAAACTATTCCTGCGAAAAAAGTTGTATAACCTAAGGATGAAATATGGAGACTCGGTGACAGAGCATATGAATGCATTTAATACTATGGTGAGTCAGTTATCATCTGTTGATATTAAAATTTCAGATGAAGATAAATGTATCAATTTGTTGTGTTCTCTACCAGATTCGTGGGATAGTCTGGTTATTGCAATAGGTAGCAATGCAACTGCTTTACAGTTTGATGAAATAGTCTCAGCTTTGCTGACGGAGGAGATGAGATGGAAAAATATGTACAACCAGAATGGTGATTCCTTGTCTGTACGAGGACAGTCCCAGAACAGAAACAAAAATAAGTCATCAAGTGGGAGATCTAAATCTAAAGGGAGATCTAAATCTCCAGGAAAACCTATAAAGGTGGTGTGCTGGAAATGCGGAAATGAAGGGCACTTCAGAAGGGAGTGTAAATCTAAAGCTCCTTAAAAGGAAAGGGTTTTGATGATGCTCCTTCTGCAGAGGCGAAAACCACCTCAGATGAAGGTGGGGATGTGTACTTGGCTTCTCAAGTACACATGTAGATCATGAGGCATGGTTGATTGACTCAGGTGCATCCTTTCACTTCACTCCCCATAGAGAGTGGTTCTGCGAGTATGAGAACTACGATGGTGGTGATGTCTTCTTAGGAGATGATAGGAAGGCTAGAATCATTGGTCGCGGAAAAGTAAAGTTGAAGTTGCAAGGTGGAAGGGTTAGAACCCTTCCGGTGTTCTGCATATTCCTGCGTTGGCCAGAAATCTTATTTCTGTAAGCAA
>APFE030445827.1:236564-246693 GCA_000404065.3 Pinus taeda
TAGAGAAATAATGGGCATTTCAGGGCTGGAAAAATGACTAAGCTCTCCTATGGCCCCCTGTGGAAAGAAAACAACAAGTGGGAGATTATTGGGTTGTGTTATATTCTTTCCACGACTCACCTACGTAGTGTACCAGGGGGTTAGAGGGGGGGCGGAGCCCCCCCTTCATTGCGCTGATTGCGCAATGGGGGGGTCACATGGGGACGGCAGCCCCCCCTGTCCAGGGGGTTTGAGGGGGGTGGGTAGCCCCCCTCTACGGGGTCCGAGGCAGTGCCCCGGGATATTTTTTTTGGACCCTATATTAGGTTGGGCGAACCTACCTATGGTTTTCGGTCCATGGTTTTGCACGCGATGGTTTTTGGTCCATGGCATTGGATGCTTCATCATGTATAAATATGTATTGTAACATTGAAAGGAACATAATGAAAAATAAATCTAGTAGTCCCAGTTTTGGGATCTAGGGGAAAATCTCTATGCATATGTGTTTTATGTGTTATGGTATTGCATTGTTTATTTTCTTTGTTTTGAAATTCATATGCAGGTAATTTATGTACAGGGTTAAAACCTACAAAAAGTAATCACATATCATTTTCCTAAAGAAATATTGCTCAATAGTTCTTCTATCCATATAAAGAACATATGTCTATAACACAATGAATATTCTTTGTGCATCCAATAGCTTATCATAATAGCCCTTCTTTAATGTATGCATAACATATTCCCCTTGCTAGAATTCTACCATCATTTCATGTAAACAATTACTTACTTCTTTCTTATAAGGAAGTCATTATGACCTCATTTCTCTACCTTCCTATATGTAGGACCCTCATGCTTCCGTTTCAAGAAATTATTATAGATACCATATTTATGCATAAAAATTCATAAAACAATAACATGGTTAACTTAACCTTTTATGCACTAAAATCAAGAAATCGACACAACTCATCCAACAAGACAATATTTTCAAGAGATTATTATTCCCAAGCAAGTTAACATAATCGCTTTCTTTACATACACTCAAAATCATATTTCCAATGTCACAAAGGCTACCCTTTGTATATGCAACATGTGTTTTTCCTAACACAATTATTTTTACTTCATTGCACATACTCTTTTCAGGAAACAAGTGTGGATTCTGGTTCTTGTATGAACCCTATTCACATGTGCCTTTTTAAGGAAAGAATATTTATTTTTGGTTTTCAAGAGAACGCTCAAAAAATCCATCATTTTCATACATGAAGTATGCATACTTTTCCTAAAAAGAAACTACATTTACGTGTTTATAAAACATATGCTTTCTTCAAGAAATTTAGTAATGATCATCTATGTGCCTAGAAGCACATCATTCGCAATTTCTATCATGCATGTAGCACATAATTATTTTCAAGAAACTTCGAAACTAGCTAGTATCACAAAGCATTTAAGCATATATATCCCTTTTCAAGAAAATGACAAGTGAATTTGCATTTAACACAAGGAAATCTTTCAAAAATATGCCCAAATAAAACACACATATTTTTTTCTTCAAGAAAGCGAGCAAGTTACTTATCTTATTCATGGCAGCCTCCTTGCCCCCATCGCCTCTATTCTAAAAGTTGAACCCGCTGGAATCAATTTGGAGTAGCCAAGAGAAGAACCCAACAAGGGTTTGAGTAGCAGTAGCAATTGAACATAAAACAAAGAACTCCCCTCAGCGGATTCTGTTGACTCCATTCAACCCAGTAGAGGATCACTTGATATGGTGCCACAAAGATGCCAACAATGGAATACAGTTGCACCTTCACCCGCTTGTACAATAACTTCTTTTCTCTTTATTTGTGACGACCTTGAACGTTGCTGCTGCTGGAGGTTCATTAACGCAATTCACATTCTGATCTGAGCTCTTTCCTTGCCTTTTTCATGGTTTGAATTTGGTTTAAATGTGTTCGCTCCTCTCTTAAAATACATTGAGTAGTCCTCATCTGCCTGGTGTTTCTGTCTCTCGTGCAGCGGTCTATCATTTTCAGAGCTGTTGAATGACACCCCAACTCATAGATTTGGTTCCAATATCTCACCTCAACAATTTTCGACTTTAAGTTTGAACCAACTTTCCTTATTGAGCCCCTGAACGAAGTTGCGTTACCTTAACCAAGGAATCATCTCCACTTAATTTATCTTCCTGGTTATCATTATCTTTAGAAATACTAATAAATTTCCCCTGCTCCTTCTTCATGGAAATACCTTTCAGTAAATTGAAAAAGAAATAAAAAATATTTCTCATTCCTTTACCATCCAAGAAAAGTTTTCCTTTTATCAAGATCTCATTTCTTGACTTCATCAATTAGCCCTGGCTACATATATGTCTCTAGCTTTTGGGAGCGCAGATTTTCTGTTGTGTTGTCGATGTCAAATATGGAAAAACAGTGCTCTTGATTTTGGCGTGCATCTGCATATCATCTCATTCTTGTTTAAGTTTGCATGCATGCCTCTCATCATGGCTTCTCTGCTACCTTTTCCGCTATCATATCCACTAAATGCATACCTCACTTGATACCATGATGTATGTTCATAACTTCATCCGCATTCTGAGGGGCAGTTAAGCCTATATGTGCATTCTTATTTTGAATTAGAGGAAATCAAGAATCAGTTTTTGAACCGATTCGTAACTCTTTTTAAAAATTACTATTTACTCAACTAATTAATTTTACACTCAGTTATTTTAGTGATGTTACATACTCCCCCCCTTAACAGGAACACCATCTTCGGTGTTCATCTCTCGCTAGAACATTAGATTTTACTCATGATATAACCATCTAAACCGCACAAAAATTGATCCTTCCTCTTTAAAATCAAAGATTTCATTCCAAGAAATGAAAATAAACAAAATAGTAATGTTATAACATCAGAAAGATCAATAGTCATAAACATTCATAACTGCAAAAATATGCAAGTTCTGATTTCCATTACTTGACCCTTATTCAAATTCATAATAAACAAATCTCTATGTCAACTTACCATTACTTACCATCTACTCTTGAAAATCATGAGCACTTTCATGTAAGAATTTTAATAGTGGTTGGACAACCCATCAGCCCTCCATGGTAAGTAATTTGTAATGTATGACTAACAAATTCAATCGCATTAGTCATAATATTGTGAGTCAAATGAAATACTTTTAACTATCAATCAATTGTGCAATGTTAGATGAGTTTTAAATCATAGTACTTTTACAAGTACATTAAAGAGCTCATCGTTGCTCCATAAGCACACTGAATTAATTCTCACTAAAGACATCCACAGAGTACTTCTAAAAGTACCAAAAGAGTTCCTTGCTCTCTAATCATCAAAACAGTCAATCACTGCATCAAGTGAAAATTGTCTTGGCCCCTACTAATACATTTACAGGATTAATAATACAATAAAGGAATTAAAGTTTCCAATAACTCCTTATTGAGCACTAAGCTCATTTCCTGTTAAATGTGCATAACATATTTTACACAACTATATGTAAAATTCATTTTTATCATATCATATAGCTGATTAGTTAATTTCTTTAGCTATGAGAATCACATTAGGCTAAAGAATTCCCAACCCATGGGAACTAGTTTCCATAACCAGATCGAGTCATTTTCACATCCAGATAGTTTCTTTGATAGAGACCTTACCAGGTCTAACATGGAATTCCACTGGCCAACCAGCTCAAGAATTCCAATGACCACATAGGGTCTAATATAGGATTCCTCCTAGCAGCGTCCTGCCTATTCCTCTGACAGCATCCCATCTATGAGGAATTCTGGGCCTCCTCCAACAGGCTCCAAATCAATAGAGTTGCCTCAATCTTTTTACCCTCTTCACCATCTTGGCCAACTCTTTTCCCTTATTGAGATAATTTATCTCTAAGGAGAGGAAATTTGGGCAGACAAGTACCATCAACCCCTCCGAGTAGGTAACTGTCATCAACCCAAGGCATTAAATCCAAGAAGACAAGTACCATCAACCCCTTTAGGCAGGTAACTGCCAACCCAAGGCATTAAATCCAGGCATACAAGTACCATCAACCCCTCTGGGCTGGTAACTACCATCAACCCAAGGCATTAAATCTAGGCAGACAAGTACCATCAACCCCTCCGGGCAGGTAACTACCATCAACCCAAGGCATTCAATCCAGGTAGACAAGTACCATCAACCCCTTCGAGCAGGTAACTACCATTAACCCAAGGCATTCTAGCCTTTCCCAACTATCTGCAACTATCTATCATGTTAAATTTCTCTTTTATTACTCTTTCCCAAAGTAATTTACATAATGAACCATATGAACATTATCATTAACAAATAAACTTTCATGTACACCATGCATTTACACTCAACCCTCATCATGGGTCCACAACATCTAGATTGATGGGAAACATATCTATCATACATATTGTATGCATTTAGATTTCCCAAATAACACAATTCATGCATATCATACAACATTATTCTTTCTCATTTATGATTGCAATTGTCACTGCAACATTTTACGTGACAAGTTTTTCTTGTTGCCTTTAAGCTACCACTACTTAATCCCATCAACAACATTAGTTATACATATGCATCATTTAATAAGTATTCAATTTCCAAAAAAATTCATGCATACAATATTGTCATGTATAAAAGCATATGCAAATATTCATTAATGTATAAATGTCAACAATAGTTGAGTTAACAATCTAAACATTTCCAATTTCCCATAGTCTATTGTCTTAATCCACACTGTCGTTAATGGAGTATATCTTATGTTTACTATGGCCAACATTGACCATGCATCATTAATATAATTAAGCATAATCAAGGTGTTCTGACCAATTAAAATACCCTTATCGGAAGAAATTCCTCTACTTATGCAATTAGAAGCATGATCCCCTATGTGTCACACATGCACCAGAGTTACCATTTGATGTTAGATGCAACAACTATCTTAAGACTACTATGTGACCATTTCATAATAATGACTTCAAGGAGACATTACAAAAATCGTTAACATCAACACACTTTAGTTATCATTTTCCAACTCCTTAAACATGGTCAAAGGAATACTCACATGCACATCAATCGCTATCTGATCATCACCAGACTCAGCGTCTTCTGCAAGATTCTAGCACTCAAAGCCTGCGCTATCTGGTCATCACCAGACTTAGCAATTCTTCTTCCCTTCTCCGTCTGTCCCTACCACACAGTTTTCTTCCTTCCCCTTGCTTCCTTTTCCTTTGGAAGCATCTATAGTTGGGGAAGGTAGTTAGGATTTACTGGAAACTACATTAACACAAGTAGTCCATTTATGAATAATTGTCACATGTAATTCTACCATGAATGGGTCCTAGAAATGTTACCCACTGAACATACTTCTACAATTAACTTCACACTGGAATGCAACATGCATAAGAAATTTGTCATTCCCATAGTAGAGATAAATTCAACCATCATTAAATCGACGCTCAAATGATTTTTATCTTACAACAAGTAATGATTAACATAAAACACATACCATGCTAGTGAATATCAAAGAATTAGAGGGAAACATCATTAAATCTATTAAGACATAAGCATATACTATTCATCAAGCATTCTCATGGTGAATAAAATTAAGAACTCTTCTCATAAACAACTAGAATTATAGCACAGAGAGAGTAAGAATCATCATACAAACATTCCACTCATGAGACACGAATCAAACCATCACTTGTTTACGAATTGTAATAATCTTAAGTCCAATTCAATTAATGTATATAAGTTCTATTGGTTAGTCATACAACACTAACCAATATCAAATACCAATCATCTTCATGCATCCATGAAAAGACTTAATCAAAAAATAGTTATTATAGTCAAGTCTCATTACTCGACTCATTGTTTATTTTCAAGTCTAAAGGGGTTCTTACAATGTCTTTTTTAAAACACTATATCGTCAAATCCAAGGACATCCCCGTATTTTATATTCATGCATTGACTCATTAAAATTAGTTCATTCTAACTTCAATCATCTTCATTAAATGAATCATTATTATTGCCATATTTGAAAAGAAAAAGTTGGTAGTTGATTGTCACTTTCCTAAATGAGTGTTCAATATTGTTCATAAATGTAATGAATGTTCTATATTGTTCATAACTGTGACATGAGTTTTATTGTCTTTTATCCTCATTAAGAATCCAATATCATGAACATAGTTATGCAACAAACTTTATTACTTACTACGCAAAGCAATTATAAACATGAATCACATATATCATGCCGAAAGTAGTGTACTACATGTGAATGGTTAAACTCATACCTGATTTAATTCCCACTGCTAGTGTACCTTAATTTCTTTTCCACTTACCAATTGCCAAAGGTGCCAGTGCTGCAACCTTTAGCTCTGATACCACTCGTAACATACCCTGGTAACCTCACATGTAAAAGCAGGGAGTTAGAATTTTTTATACAAATTACCCACAAGTAATTATCCAAATCACAACTCCACATTCATCATTAACCATTAGATATAATTCTCATTAGTACATAAAGTAATTACGGTAGAGGATAGTAAGATACATAACCATTAACAACCACTATTGTAGTGTAGTAGCATAAACTATCTCATGAACCTTGCATCCATTTCATGATTTGCTTAACCATATTAATTAATCACTTACTTGGACATTATGATTATCACATCAAATAAAGAATCTTCATCATCATGGATTCAACATCATCAAACTGACACAAAAAGGAAATCACACCATTGAACACCGATATACCCTGGAAACCTCGTAGGGTGAAAACTAGCAAATGTTTAATATTATTATTAAACGCTCGTGAGGGTTTTCACTCCACTCAATGGCTTATAAGGGATCCCATCCCTTAACCATTTCTATAAATTATTACAATGAATTATCATTAAACTATCACATAGCTAGCTAAAAGCTAATACATTTTCCATGAAACCTTTACCTACATATCGCCACATGCAACCTCCTTCTGGCGTGATTGTTCTAGCAATGTATGATCCCACAACTCGTACTCATCAACATGGACCATTAATCCTTTTCCTGCTACAACGATAAATATAATCTATGCCTTGCGCAAGTAATCCAACCTTTCCTGCCCATGTTATCATTATCAGCATTGATATCATGATTACATTTATAATTAATCATATTAACTAATAGTTCCCTCCGCATAAGCACACATTCTTAGAGGACAAACACTAAGGCATACCTTTGAAGGGACTAACTACAACATCAGTTATAATCTTCTTACATGAAAATTTACATAAACTTTATCAAAAGATCTAGTCATTTAGCTATTACTTTTGATGCATGCAAATATATAAAGCAATCGCACACAACCTATTGTCTTTTTCCGCATGTGAATGTATATCCTTTCTAATGAAAGCTAAAACAAATATCGTGTGCACACACATCTCATTCAACAATAAAACTAAAATAATAGTTATTTTAGCATAAAAGTAATCACGTATCATTTTCCTAAATAAATATTGCTCAATAGTTCTTCTATCCATACAAAGAACACATGTCTATAACACAATGACTATTCTTTGTGCATCCAATAGCTTGTCATAATAGCCCTTCTTTAATGTATGCATAACATATTCCCTTCGCTAGAATTCTACCATCATTTCATGTAAACAATTACTTACTTTTTTCTTATAAGGAAGTCATTATGACCTCATTTCTCTGCCTTCCTATATGTAGGTCCCTCATGCTTCCCTTTCAAGAAATTATTATAGATGCCATCTTTATGCATAAAAATTCAGGAAACAATAACATGGTTAACTTAACCTTTTATGCACTAAAATCAAGAAACTGACACAACTCATCCAACAAGACAATATTTTCAAGAGATTATTATTCCCAAGCAGGTTAACATAATCGCTTTCTTTACGTACACTCAAAATCATATTTCCAATGTCAGAAAGGCTACCCTTTGGATATGCAACATGTGTTTTTCCTACCACAATTATTTTTACTTCAATTCACATACTCTTTTCAGGAAACAATTGTGGATTCTGGTTCTTGTATGAACACTATTCGCATGTGTCTTTTTAAGGAAAGAATCTTTATTTTTGGTTTTCAAGAGAACTCTCAAAAAAGCCATTATTTTCATCCATGAAGTATGCATACTTTTCCTAAAAAGAAACTACATTTACATGTTTATAAAACATATGTTTTCTTCAAGAAAGTTAGTAATGATTATCTATGTGCCAAGAAGCACATCATTAAGAATTTGTGATACTAGCTAGAAACTTCGAATCTAGCTAGTATCACAAAGCATTTAAGCATATATATCCCTTTTCAAGAAAATGACAAGTGACTCGGCATTTAACACAAGGAAATCTTTCCAAAAAATGCCCAAATAAAACGCACATATTTTTTTCTTCAAGAAAGTGAGCAAGTTACTTATCTTATTCATGGCAGCCTCCTTGCCCTCATCACCTCTGTTCTGAAATCCAAACCCGCTGGAATCAATTTGGAGTAGCCAAGAGAAGAACCCAAGAAGGGTTTGAGTAGCAGCAACAATTGAACATAAAAAAAAAACCCCCCTCGGTGGATTCTGTTGACTTCATTCCACCCAGCAGAGGATCACTGGATATGGTGCCACAAATATGCCAACAACGGAATATGGTTGCACCTTCACCCGCTTGTACAGTAACTGCTTTTCTCTTGATTTGCGACGACCTTGAACGCTGCTGCTACTGGAGGTTCATTAATGCATTCCATGTTCTGATCTGAGCTCTTTCATTGCCTTTTTCGTGGTTTGAATTTGGTTTCAATGCTCTAGCTCCTCTCTTAAAATACATTGAGCAGTCCTCATCTGCCTGTTGTTTATGTCTCTCATGCAGTGGTCTATCATTTTCAAAGCAGCTGAATGACACCCCAGCTCATAGATTTGGTTCCAATACCTCACCTCAACAATTTTCGACTTTAAGTTTGAACCAACTTTCCTTATTTGAGCCCCTGAACGAAGTTGTGTTACCTCAACCAAGGAACCATCACCACTTAATTTATCTTCCTGGTTGTCGTTATCTTCAGAAATGCTGATAAATATCCCCTCTTCCTTCTTCATGGAAATACCTTTCAGTAAATTTAAAAAGAAATAAAAACTATTTCCCATTCCTTTACCATCCAAGAAATGTTTCCTTTTATCAATATCTCCTTTCTTGACTTCATCAATTAGCCCTCGCTACATATATGTCTCTAGCTTTTGGGAGCGCAGATTTTCTGTTGTGTTGTCAGTATCAAATATGGAAAAATGGTGCTCTTGATTTTGGCATGCATCTGCATATCATCTCATTCTTGTTTAAGTTTGTGTGCATGCCGCTCATCATGGCTTCTCTGCTACCTCTTCCACTATCGTATCCACTAAATGCATACCTCACTAGATACCATGATGTATGTTCATAACTTCATCTGCATTCTAAGTAGCAGTTAAGCCTATATGTGCATCCTTATTCAGAATTAGCGGAAATCAAGAACCAATTTTTGAACTGATTCGTAACTCTTTTTAAAAATTACTATTTAGTCAACTGATTAATTTTACACTCATTTATTTTAGGGATGTTACATCGTCTACCACGGTGAAGCACTCACCATGTCTCCAATTCAAGGAACTTTGAATCTAAAAACCTGCTAGTTTTTTTCCAAGTTTCAACACCTCACTATATCTTTCTTTCTCTAGTTCACAACTAGTTGTTGTTAGTTCAATGCCGATAGAATTTGAAATCACTCTGATGGTTGAGATGTCGGTTTTCAGGGGCACCAAACACATGGATCCACTAAAAATCCAGCCACACTATTTGGATCAGTTTTATCCTCCCAAAGATTTGGATAGGTGTTCCACTGGTAGAAACAATGCTAGATGTAAAACAATGCCTTTACATTGCCAATTATCAAGGCAAGATGATCTATAACCCCTAGGGTTTAGGGAAAAATCACCAAAAACCCCAAATTTACAGCACTTTAAATTATTAAATTATTAAGTTTTTTGTAAGTCAAAGTTTAAATAAAATAATTAAAAATCTCTTTACTCTCTTTGAAAATAGAAAGCAACTTTTCATTCAAATAATATTATTTTAACTTTCAATTAATTGAAATTTATTTTATTTTAATTAAT
>APFE030445827.1:251387-344985 GCA_000404065.3 Pinus taeda
TTAATTATTTATTAATATGTTTATTAATTTAATTAGTTAATTGTTATATAATAAATTAATCAATTAATAACTTAATTAAGTAATTAATTGATGAATAAATTAATAAATTAATAAATTAATAAACTAATAACCTAATAATGAGTTATTTATTGATTTTTTAGGATTTCAACTAAAGGCTTCCATGTGTTGCTTAGCTTTAATCCATCATCCCTGTTCAGGCTATTCTTCCTTTTTTCTATTTCAATAGCTTCTTTGATTTTCCTTTTAAAATAGTGGTGTTCTCTTCTATATCAGTTTGACATTCTTCCATGCATATGTAAGAGAAGGAAGAATGAAATGTTCTGCTAAGGCCGATTTTGAGGACCAACATAATATTTAATTTATAGAGAATAAATTAATTAATTAATTTATCCCTTTAATTTATTTAATTAACTAATTTAATAAAACAATTTAATAAAATTAATTAAATAATAATAATAATTAATAAAAGAAAAATTAATAAGATTCAATTGTAGAATTTAGGCTTCTGTGATCCATGTCAAATTTATGAGAGATTCTTCAGCGTAAATCACATAAAATTTTCATTTGTCAACGCGTTTCGAACCAACCAGTGTGGTTCATCGTCAGGACAAGTTGAAGAGACATATCCAGCTCGGCATGTTAAATAGATTGAGCAGGGACTCCAACGGCTAAATTTGATTAATAGCTAATTTATCGATTTAGGGACCAAGGTCAAAAATTTATTTATTAATATAATATTATTTTTATTATTCTTATTATTATTTATTATTTTATAATGGAAATTAGTTAAATTAGGTGGAGAATATAAATAAATAAAATAATTTTAGTTGGTTAGTTTAAAAAGGTAATTAAATTAGTTATTAATTATTATTAATATCATAAATATATGTATGTTTTAATATTAGGCTATTGGGATCAAAAAATAAAATAAAAACAAAATAAAAATAAAAAAATTGGACCAACCTAACCAAAAAAAGAATAAAAAAAACTAAATAAATAAATTTAAAAAATAAATAAATAAAAATAATAATAGTAATACTCAATACATATATAATAAAAAACAAAAATGAATCAATTAAAAAACACTTAAATAAAAAACCATATAAAGAAATAAGAATAATAATATATATATATTAAAATAAATCAATGAATAAATAATATCAGCTTAAAATAAATAAAACAATACATAAATCAATAAATAAAATAAACAATATAAAAATATAAAGAAATAAAAATAGAGACAAATCAATAAATCAATCATTTAAAAAAAATACTAAAAAAAAAAATTAATTAAAAAAAAAAATTAAATATTTCTTCCCTTTAATAGGAAGAGATGGCAGGGATCCAACAACTGTTGATCTTCCATCCATCTTCTCTATTGAGATTGATCGGTCTCTTTTCAATCTCAAGGGCTTCCCTAAATTTCTCGTGATGGAACTGAGAAACCCTAGCAATAACACTGGCTTCTTCTATGCAAACATGATGCCCGGTACTCTCAGCATGCTCAGCTAAAGCGGAAGATTTGATCCTCCTATGCTTAAGGTCAGCTGCATGCTCACTAATCCTCTGATTAATGTAGCAACCAGTCTCTCCAATATAGGGGGTCGCATAGGAACAAGGAATAATATAAACCCCTTTCATGTTCTTAGGATCGATGGGATCCTTTACCGACCTAAGGGATTTACGAATGGTGTTGAGGGGTCTAAAGGTCGAGGGGAGATTATGCCTCTTAAGAATCCTGGCAATCTTATCAGTGGTCCCCTGAACATACGGAAGATGGTCACCTGGGACCCGCTCCTTCGGTTCTCTTCTAGTTGATGCATTTTTGGCAGCTTTGAGGAAGGCTTTCTGTCCCATGAACCTGCTATAACCATTCTCAACGAAAACATTAAGGAGGTGGGAGTTCTCCTTCTCAAAGCTTTTTTCATCAGAGATCCTAAGGGCCCGAGTAGCTAGGGTGTTCTCAACACCCTAGCTACTCGGACCCTTAGGATCTCTGATGAAAAAAGCTTTGAGAAGGAGAAATCCCACCTCAATGTTTTCATTGAGAATGGTTATAGCAGGTTCATGGGACAGAAAGCCTTCCTCAAAGCTGCCAAAAATGCATCTGCTAAAAGAGAACCGAAGGAGCAGGTCCCAGGTGTCCATCTTCCGTATGTTCAGGGGACCACTGATAAGATTGCTAGGATTCTTAAGAGGCATAATGTCCCCTTGACCTTTAGACCCCTCAACACCATTCGTAAATCCCTTAGGTCGGTAAAGGATCCCATCGACCCTAAGGACATGAAAGGGGTTTATATTATTCCTTGTTCCTGTGGGACCCCCTATATTGGAGAGACTAGTCGCTCCATTAATCAGAGGATTAGTGAGCATGCAGCTGACCTTAAGCATACGAGGACCAAGTCTTCCGCTTTAGCTGAGCATGCTGAGAGTACCAGGCATCATGTTTTCATAGAAGAAGCCAGTGTTATCGCTAGGGTTTCTCAGTTCCATCACTGAAAATTTAGGGAAGCCCTTGAGATTGAAAAGAGACGATCAATCTCAATAGAGAAGACGGATGGAAGATCAGCAGTTGCTGGATCCCTGCCATCTCTTCCTGTTAAAGGGAAGAAATATATAATATAATATATATATATATATATATATATATATTTAGATGATTGATTTATTGATTTGTCTATATTTTTATTTTTTTATATTTTTATATTGTTATTTCTTTATTTGTTAGTATTGCTTATTATTTTAAGCTTGATATTATTTATTCATTGATTTATTTATTTATTTATTTATTTATTATGTTTATTTATTTTATATATATATTATTAAATTTTTTTTTAATATTGGTTTATTTATTTAATGGTTTTTTTCATTGATTCATTTTGTTTTATATAGATATTATTTATTATTATTATTATTATTTATTATTTGGTTAGTTTCGGTCCAATAGTTTTTGATGCTATGTTATTTTTATTTTTTGGGTCCAGCAGCCTAATATTATGACATTTATTATATTTATGATATTAATAATAATTATAACTAATTTGATTTATTTACCTTTTTAAACTAACCCTAAATTAATTTATTTTATATATATTTTTACCTAGTTTAACTAATTTCCATTTATAAAAATAATAAATAAAAATAAGAACAATATTATATTAATAAATAAATTTTTGACCTTGGTTCCTAAATCGATAAATTAGTTGTTAATCAAATTTAGCCGTTGGAGTCCCCGCTCAGTCTATTTAACATGCCAAGCTGGATCTGTCTCTTCAACTTGTCCTAACGATGAACCACACTAGTTGGTTCAAAACGCATTGACAAATGAAAATTTTGTGTGATTTACACTGAAGAATCTCTCATAAATTAATAAGATAAGGGTTGACCAAATTTCATATATCTTTTCTTTAAAAACTTATATATACCCTAAATAGAGCTCTTGGATAAATCATTAAAATCTAGTGAATATCTATTGACGCATCCCCTGATGATGGACTCACTTGGTAGTCCGAAAGGTTGGGTTAACAAAACTATATTCTTATTATTCACATTTTCTATCACTCAACACTATTACATTGTCCCTTTACATTCAAAATTTATATTTCATCATTTTTCATCATTAAAGTTCTTATCATCACAACAAACTGAGGCAACTAAGCAAATCTAAAATTAAAATATACAAATTAATCTGAGACATATTAGCAAATTTAAAATGACTATATTAACATTAGATGAATTTACGTATTGTTGATCAAATTAATCATATGTTCGTTAGATTTTCTTTGGCCGCACATGAATGAAACCAACCAAGATCCATCTTAACTCTGGATCTATCAAGCATTGAGAGGGATCAAATATCTTGATGTACAAACTTTTCCTCAATTTTTGCACTCAAAAAAGAGGTCTGCACCTCAAGAGATGTGATCCCTCTCATCGCTTGATAGATCTGGAGTTAAGATGGATCTAGGCTGGCTTTATTTTAAAATTGAGGTAATTACAAATAGTTTTGAAAGTAGATTTTCATTAGAATAATAATTCTGTACTTTCAATTACATAAATTGATATCGAACTAGATTGGATCTATCTTAATTTTAGATCTAAATTTTGGATTTACCAAAGGTAGAGCGGATCAAATCTTTTTTCACTTTAAAAAAGGTTTGTAAATTAGGAGTAATATGATTGAATTATTAATTATAATTATAATTATTAATTTTATATTTCACTTTACTTATTTTTATTTTTATAATTTAACCCAACTTTATTTTGCTTAACATTTTTCACATTAAATTTTATTTTACGAAGTTTCCTCAAATTAGATGTTGAAATTGATTTTCAAATAAAATAAATTGGCTATATTTTTTAATATTAAAAGTTATTTTTAATTTGACCCATGGTGTAGATTATTTAATGATAGAATGGGTTGTTAAAGAATTTCTTATGATGTTATTGGTTTAAACTTCGATAATCTCAGTGTGTCATGTGTGAGGCAATGTGGGTACACCTGGAGGTGATGTAGTAGTGGATAGAATCGATCCTTAAGTACAAACATGCTATAGTTGTCTATTCTCTCACCTACAAAAAAATAACAATAACAATAATAATCTTATTTTTTTAATTTTATTGAATTAATTATTTATCAAAATTAGATTTTATTAAAAGCACATGATTTTATTGGAAGTAGTTTAGGTGATGGAAATATAGGAATCTAATTTTCTTGTAAGCATTTTCTAAATTGTATCACCACTCAAACACTGTCATAGAAGAAAAAAGTCTTGACCCCACCCATCAAGCAAGCCACCCAATGTCACCTTGGTGGCCTTCCCTCACTCTTTAGACCAAGAAGGATATCCTTATCTAGGGGGGAATCCTTAAATATCGAGCTAAGCTAGGTCATTGAGTAATAAAAGGAATTTCCTTAACGAAGACTAGTGATTTGACACTACTCGCTCTCAAAGTAAAAGGTAAGGGATAAGTGTCTGAATAGTCAAAAAAACCATGAATTATTAACAAATTTTGAATGATTTTAATAACACAACTATGCGTATTCATGCAGCCAAATTATACTTGAGAAATGAAAGATACAACTTGCTCAATTAACCATATAGCATGAGATGCTAGTGAAGCATATATACAATGGCACAATAAAAATAGAAAATGAACAATAAATTGTCTATAAAAGTAAGAAATTAGATCATTCATTCATCGTATTCATGAGAATTGGAGATTGAGAGTTCATTATCATCATCAAGAGACAATTCCACAATTAAAAGATCATACACCAACAATATTAACTATGTTTGGGACAACAAAGAGTTATGTGTTTGTGATGATAAATAAAGGAAACATTCAAATTTGTTGTTGTTACTAAGGAAAATGAAGACAACAAAGTTGAATGTGGACTACTTACACATTTGTAACATTCAAATGTCATCCATTTATCACCATGCAAGTTGCATGAAGGAAATTTGGTAGTGGTACTAAGTAGACATTCTTTGATCAAAGTTCATACCCTCTCCTTAGCACTACCACTTTGCAAGACGAAGGAGAAATGTGAAATATATGTGCAACCAACTAAATAAGTTGGAAAGGTTGTTGCAACATATATAGATGTTCACTTCGTGTTGGAAAAGGAAGTGTTGGCCCACTCCCTTTTTCAATAATTTGTCAACCTTTGAATTTGATTCCCTATGAATGTGATCAAATGTTATGACCCTAAAGATTCTAATAAGTTCCAAAATTTTAATCATCCTTTGATCCAATAAAGAAGTGTACAAGGAAGTATAACCTTTCACCCAATCTAAAACAACCTTTGAATCCCCTATGACTTGTAGGTTTAGATTGTTGAAGTGACGCAATTAAAATGACTAACATAAACGACTAATTCATATTATTGGAGTTTTTGTTAGGTAGTAATATTCTTTTCCTAGACTAAATTAGTCATTTATGTTAGTCATTTTTAGTAGTATTACCGATTAGCTAGTTGTATATTTTAACTAGTGACTAAAATAGTCATTTATGTTAGCCGTTTTTAGCTGTGTCTCTCAATATTGCTAATTTTTGGTAGTATTTCACTTGGAAAAGTTGTGGTGACTAACGTTTTTAGTCACCGAGTAACTAATTTCACCATTTTCTAATAGTGTATGATCATGGTAGTTCAGCTCATGACGAGACCTACTATCCTTTGTTCGTTTCCTTTCTTCTTATTTATTTATTTATTCTTTTTTGGTTTTTGTTTTTTATGACAAAAGATTAGTAAATGTGGTGTCTTATTAACTCCTTAAGAGTTAGGAATGGCGTAAAAAATTATTGTAATAATTACCTTTTTAGCTTTCCATTTTTCTTTCCAAAATTTAGTTTTGAAGAAGACCAAAGAGCTATGAGAAACTAAAATGAAGGAAAATTCATCTAGTGGTGATTGAAGGAATGCATTATAAATATATGTATGTATTTACAATATCAGGTTTGTTTAAAGTTTTAAGAGGTTTATAATTATATTAAAATTTCCTTTTAAAATATTATCTTATGACAATCACTTGGGTGAACTAATTGTCTCACCATTATTTTAGAGAAGAGCTTAAACTGGAAAAAATTAATAAAGTAAAAAATAAATAAAATAATAAATAAATAAAATAAATAATAAATAAATAAATCTAAAAAGAGTAGCTATTTATAAAAACACAATCATGGCTTAGAAAAAAGAAACTGTGACAAAGGAGATAATTCTTGTGACTAATGGAACAACATCTTTAATTAAGAAAATAATAACCGTGATCAAGGGAACAACAACTGTGACTAAGGGAACAAAAACTATGACTAAGGAAACAACAACAACAAAATATGACTAAGGGAACAACAACTATGAATAAGGGAATAATAATTTTGACTAAGGTAACAGCAATAACAACCAAGGGAACAACAAATATGACTAAGGGAACAACAACTGTGACTAAGGGAACGAAAACCTCTTTTTTCTAAATAAAAGTATATTTTATTATTTATTATTTATTGAACTAACTTCAATAAAAACATTCACAAAATGTATGTATATTATATACAGAATGAAAGAAATTTCAAGATATGTATGTTGTCTATAGCTGTGGGGTTACCTCCCCGATCAGCTATAACCTGCAAGTTGGAACCATTAGTTAATTCATGAAGAAGAGACTCTTATTTGAATGGATAGTGATATTGATGGAGTCAGTGTCCATTGGAGAGGAAAGAGATGCCAAAACTGTCAATCGTAATAAGCCTCACCGTGTCGTTGTCATAGAATTTAGTGACCTCATATGGTCCCATCCATCTTGTTTGGGTTTCCCTAGGAAAGCTTGGAATCTGGAGTAATAAAATAGCGCCTATTCTCCCTTATGAAATGTTTTCTTCATTATCAACCAGTCATTCCATTTGACCCTTTGCTATTGAATAATAGTTGTGCATTACAAGGCCAATGGGCACATTTCATCTAGTTAATTAAGCTATTGCAAGTGTTTTTTTTGCACTTTTGTGAATTCCAATCTAACTTCCCTAACAGTTTTGAGAGACTTGATTTTGAATTATATTCGAAAAATGGGCTCCTTACCAAAAACAAGTTGATATGATGAATATATAGTTCTTGGCTTAGGGGGTCCTGACCCAGGTTTAGCGTTAAGTTAGGCAAACAAATCCCTATGCTACTATCCCTTTCAGCATCATTCCATGGAGTGCGGACTGAAGTCTCACTCGAAGCAGTATGGGGGGATGTTGGAACCATGTTTCCGCACCCAAAGATTAGTGTAATGTCATTTTATGCCCCAACTTTACCTTCATGCAGATTGATAAGCCTTTTAGGGCTTATTGATATACTTCTCTTAATCACCCTTAGACCTTCACGAAGGTCTACAACTGTCTTTCGTGGACCTTAAATAGGTTAATCAACTACTTACGTGCTTTTGAGATTGCATCTACTTCTGTATTTACCCAAATCACCTTAAGTATCTGATAATTTTAACATGCATTAAGATATTCTTCACGTAGCAGATATTATGACTTGCATTCGTATAACAATGTAAAACATAGAGATTCACACATCAATACAACATTAAATCGTAAACCCATTATTCATCATAACATAATCACATTCATTCATAATAGATGTAAAAGGACAAAACTGCAACTCTACTTTAGGCCTCTATGCACACAACTGCAAAGCCTCTCTTCTACTCTAAGACTATTCAATCGTCACTTCTACTGACCCATTACATTCATATCATTCACTACCGACTACTGCCTTAGACTTTTCTTATACAATTCCATGGTTCACGGACCATGGGTAGGTCTATACAAGCCAACACAACTTACATAAAAGAAGGGAAAATCCCTTTATGACACTTATTATATACATGCTCCGCAATCATAACATGTGGAGACTTTACACTTTATCTATAAAAGCTTGGGCTTTCAACCCCAAAACTTGGGCTTTCAGACCCAAAACGTAGGCTTTTGCCCCAAAATTAACCTTAAGGGACCCTATCCCAACAGGCCCCTAACACGAATATCATGAGTTTCCATCCAGTCACTTTGTTGGCATGGAGATATTACTATGAAGACCTCCTAGCTCTACTTGCACCACTGCAGCTTTAATTTTACATTGGGTAGCTTCGTGCTTGACTTGCTCCACCATCTGGTTAGTTGTTGGTCTTGTGCTATCTTCCTGGATCTTCTGTTGCATTCTCTGCAGGCTAGCCAACTTCTCCCCAATGGTGGGGGAGATCACATAGGCCTCCTTCAACCAAGGCCCCAATCTAGCCTTCAGGACTGCCTCTTTCTACTACACTACTTCCACTTGTTCTTGTACTTTCTTTTCTTCCTACAGCTTTGCCAATCTCTACGTGAGAACGACGGTGCACGTTTTTTCCTTTGCTTCGTCATACTAGTGCTATAGTTCCCAGGCCTCTATCTTCAACCTCTCTCGGTTAGGATCTTCCCATAGACTCGTGATTAGCTCCATAGAATGCTCGAAGAGCCAAGTTCATTCGACCACTACAACATCTACTACAGCAAATCCATCCCTCACAATAGCTTCACACTATTCTTTGACCTCTGCTGGAGTTGAAGGATGTGTCTTCAAATCAAGCTCTGTAAATTTTAGGTTCAGCTCAAACTGAACCTTGGCCGTCTTGGTCTTCACATCACGCACAACTGCAGCCAATTTTCTAATTTTGGCCTTTAGCAATGCTTCTTCTGAGATATGCAATTCTGAAATAGTTCTGCATGCTTCGGCTACCACTGATGTAGTGTGCTCATTCTTCTCTTGAGCCTTCTTCTAGGCTTCTAGTGTGGTTATCTTCTCAATGAATATATGTTCGTTGTTGATTTTTTTCTCACTGATCATGCTTAGCGTGCGCTGCTCTCGGGCTTTAAGCTCTTCAATCACACCTGCTTGTAGTGTGTGAAGGAATTCACTAGGAGCGTGGCCAAGTTGAGGCCAACATTCCTCAGTACCCTGATAGTAGCCTTGTCATCTTCCGCCTCCATGCTTAGAGCTCCATCCAGTAGTGCAACTTGTTGGAGATCCAAGGATCGAACCAACTCTATGGCTTGAGTGGTCCCTGACACCAAACTAGTTAATGCCATGCATCTGCACGCAGTCTGGTTGTTTGGATATGCAGCTCACGTAGACCTGTTTATATGGCACTGAGTGCCTACTTCTGCTATCACTCGAACTGTTATAGTAGTTGTATGCTCGTATCCTTGACCTTGTCTCCATTATCATCCAAGTCACCCTCTGTCAAGGTGATTGGATCGAGTGATGATTTGGAGGGCTTGGTCTTTTTTCGCTGCCCCTCCTTTTCTTGTTCTCTATGTCGCTTTACGTGAAAAGGGGTGCTCTCTTGATCGTCGCTTCCCTGTTCTAACCGTTCGTCATCCTTTGTTTGGGGTGAAGGAGACTTCTAACTCCTGTCAGATCCACACTCTTCTTGCTCTACTTGTTCCTTTGCAGTGTGCTTCGCTTTTGCATGTGCCTTCTCCTCAATCTCCTTTCTCTTTTCACCTAAATGTTGAACTTTCAATTGGGCTACTTCTTTTTTTTGCTTTTTCACAGAATTACTAGTCCTGGTGGACAAATGTGATGCTATGTGCCAGTTTGTTGGCCACCGCTCAAGGACTACTGCAATGGCATCATCCATCGCTAGATATGGTAAATCATACCACTTCTATTCTAGATCCTTTCGCGCCCGAATGGAAATGCAGTGGAAGTCTGCTTTAAACTCTGCATACCCAGACAATTGGTTAAAGAAAATTGGTGATGACCATGGCTTTTGGTTGATGGCAATATTAATTCTCATTTCCATCAATACCCAAGATATTTTTCTCTCTCGGACCCACCTAGCATCCCTGGTAGCACACAATGATGTGAATTTTGCCACTTCTAGAAAATCTATTTCAATAGGAGGAAATTGGCTATCCTCTGATAGCTTCCATGTGACCATCACAATTGACAGTAGAAGCCATGAATAATGAAACATCTTGCTCTGTTCCTGTGCCTCCCTGCAGTTGGCAAGGAACTCATTGCACATGTAGTGCACCAAGTTCAATTGTACACCCTCCATGCAATAGGCCGCTAGTGAAACAATTGGTGCTGGTGGCTTGTCCATGTGACGCTTTCTCATTATTTTCATAGCCAAGATCTGGGTGGCTACCTTCATTGCGAGGTCAGTAATGCTAGAGATGGGATACCCGCGCGCTTTCTTGGCAAGTTGAACTTGTCCTTCATCCTCTCGGTGAGGTCGTGCTCACCCGTATTTCTGTCAAATTCCTTGGTCGGATTCAGTCTTCAATGTGGTAGCAAGGTGATCCAATGGATCAAAATATATGTGATTGGTATTAGCTCTTCCAACCATAGGCACCTGTCATGCACCAAGCACAACAACTGTTTGATAACAGCCAAATTTGTCGGAGTGCGGTGGTAATGGGGCACCTATAGCAAGTTTAATGATCCTACTTTATTTACCCTGCAAATCCATTCCACCAGATCTAGCACGGTCACACCAAACTCCTTATAGAGTACTCGCTTCATGAAGTTATCAGTAGCCAAGTGGAGGAACCACTTAGTGTCTCCCAAGTCCTAATATTCAAGTTTCAGGTGTGGGACACATGCCAAGCACAAACCTTCAAACGTTATGTTTTCTAGCAGCAGGGGTGTGTTAAGGAGAAACTTTCTCTCATATGGGTCCTTCGGGACCTTCACCTTGCCTTCGCGCAGAGGGATGTACTCTCGCAGCTATGAAATTGGGTCTACCCCCTCAACGTCAATGTCCTCTACACCATCCTCAGCCTTCGGGTCTACTACTTTGCTTTTCTCATGTGTGGTGGGCTTTTATTTTCTCTGTTGTTTCCTTGGTGACTCATGCACCGACAGTGTCTTCTTCTATTTATCCTTCTTCAGCTTAGCAACCTCACTTACCAGGGTAGGATTTGGCCTAGGCAACCTCGGTGACTTTAGCACTACTACGGGAACCTCCATACTTACGACCTCAAGGGAAACTCCCTCAGAGGCAATAGACCCTCCAGCACTTGCAATTTCCATGGGTGCAGACATGAAGTTGTTAATGAGTTGTTCGGTTTCCTCAAGTAACATGTCAAACACAGAACTAACTACCAACTCCTCAAAGAACTCATGGTTCATGCACGCCAGACAGCACAACACATAAACTTTCAGAATGAAAAGTGTTTCTCACTAGTCGGCCATCTACAATTTATAGGAAAATTCGAATTCAAATTCAACTGTTCCCCCCAAAATCCACTCATAAATGCTATATTAGCAGAAGATTTTCAAAGATCTCGTTCTTAATTCAACCTTAAATGTGCCCCCCAACTTCTCTTGGCTATTTTCTCACTGTCAAATCATGAATAGTGATGGTAAGGGTCACTTTCTAGCTACGCTGCATGGTCCCTCGTCCTATAGCACAACTCCCTTCACGCGTCTGCCAACACTGTGACACCCGTCTATCATGTGTAGGCCCCTCATCACGTAGCTCTACAACCCAAGCAGTGTAGCTTATAGTCTTGCGCCTCCTTGCAGTTTCCTGGAGTGCTAAGACTGTGCTACCATCATATACTCATCTGGATGGATCATTAGTGTATGGCTTCAATCAGCTGCCATTTACCTTCCCGAGAAATGGATGTCCATTCAATTTCACAAGCTGAATTTCTACACCATTATTAATCTCTTTGATCACATATGGCCCTAGCCAATGCATTTGAAATTTTTCTGGAAATTTATCAAAATTGCTTCCATATAATAAAACTAAATTGTTTAACTTGAAGGTGTGTAGTTTGATGTGCCAATTGTGCCATGCCTTTTCTTGCTCCTTCTGAACTTGTTGATGGAATCCAGCCAATAATATGTCTTCCTCTAGCTCTATCAGTTGCGCAAGCCTTTCTTCTAAAGTTTTGTAGTCTTCCATTCCCATGAATGCCGCTATCCATAGACTAGGCACAATTTACTCCATCGGCATCACAACTTCTACACCATAGACCAGTCGAAAAGGTGTCTGTCTAGTTAGCTTCTTACAAGTAGTTCTATAAGCCCATAACATTGTTGGTTAACACACATCCCAATCATTCCTCTGCACATTGAAAACATTTTTTAGCACATTCTCCAATATCCTATTAAATGCTTCCACCATCCCATTAACTTGAGGGTGATATGGCGTGCTCTTTTGATGATAAACTTGGAATTCTTCTGTCAGTGCGCTGATCGTTTCATTAAGGAAGTGTGTACTGTGATCACTCATCAACACCTTTAGGTAATTGAATCTAGTCAACACATATTCAAACAAGAACTTCATTGTTGTTGTCCCTATACAATCATTTACAGGCTGCGCCTCCACCCATCTGGTCAAATAGTAAAGTGCGGTGATTATATACCACGCACCCATCTTATTTCTTGGAGGCTAAATCAATCCTACAAAATCAATTGACCATTTTTCAAATGGCTATAATGACACTTGTAGATAGAGAGGCAGCTCATCCCTCCCTGATGGCCTGCTCGTCCTCTAACATGCATCGCATGCCCTACAGTAAGCTTTGGAATCCTTATGAAGTGTCAGCCACCACAATCTTGGGCGTAAAATATTCTACGTTGTTTCTTTTCCTGCATAATAGCCTCCCACAACCCCTCCATGATCTTTGACTAGGATGTTTCTTCATTCAAACTCAAGCACATAATGTCGCAATATCTCATCCACTCCCATCTTATACAAGTGACCTGCAATAAGAGAAAAATCTTTTGCGCACACCACCAATTCCTTCTTTTGTTGGCTGGTGTACCCTTCTAGAGTCGTTCCCATAGTTAGGAAGTGGATAATATCTGCAAAATGATTATTTTCTACACACACCGTAAAGAGCTACATGTCAAGCGGTCCTTCCTCCCAATTAGTGGGCTCCTCATCTATTTCAATGTGCAACAGTTGATCCGGTCTTGCATTCAAGCTCCCTAGCTTCAAAATGACTTTGAAATCATGTTCCTGAAACAACAGCAGCCATCTACATATTTTTTCCCCCAACACAGGCTTATTGACTAGGTATTTTAATGCAAAATGGTCTGTATACATCTTAAAGTGTCCGCCTAGCAAGTAGTTTATGAACTTCTAGAGCATGTACACTATAGCCAAACCTTCACGCTCTGTCATCGAAATTTTTTTCTCAGCCTTAGATAAATTCCTTCTTGCAAATGCGATAGGATGATCCACCTCTCCCTCACTGGCCTATGTGAGTACAACTCCTAGTGTAATACATGACGCATCCACATGCACATGAAATTCCTTCTTCCAATCCAGGAAGATTAGAATCAATGTGGTGACCATCTTCTCCTTTAACACATCCAGGTTCTACTGACATTCTTCGTTCCAATAGAATGTAGCATCCTTCTTCAAGAGTTTTTCCATTGACATGGTAATATGGGCATAGCTCCTGATGAAATCTTGGTGATTACTAGTATGCCCCAGTGTTGCACATAGCTGTTTAACACTTCTTGGTGCCTCCAAATTAATTATAACCGTGATCTTAGCTAGATCCACCATTAATCCTTGTCTTCATACTACATGACCCAACAATATTTTGAAAGGGATGCAAAATAGACACTTCTTCAAGTTTAGCATGATCTAATACCTCCGACATGTATCCAACATCAAGTGCAAACTAGCTACATGGAATTTTACCATCCCAAACACCTTCCAATCATCAAAGTATACCTCCAAAAACTTGTGAATGAATTCCTTGAATGTCATGATGAGTACGCGCGAAAAGATCGTTGACGCGTTCTTTAGTCCAAAAGGCATTATAATATACTAAAAGCATCCCCATTTAGTTGTGAATGTCATCTTACTCATGTCTTCCAATGCGATCTTGATCTAATGGTACCCATAGAACCCATCAGTGAATGAATATGCTTCATGCCCACCAACATTATCTAGCACTTCATCGGTGAATAAAGTTGGAAAGGGGTCATGCACGCAAGCATTGTTCAACTTCCTGAGATCTACGCATATCCTTATTTGATCCTTATGCTTCTTTTCATGAACCATAAGACTGACCCAATCAGACTCCTCCACTGGTCCAATGATTCTCGCTGCCAACATTCTGTCCAATTCTAAGTGGACCCTTTCTTTGTACTTAGGATTAAGGCAATATGGCCTTTGTTTCACAAGCTTCACATCTAGTTTCAATGTTATCCTCATCACCCCTAAATCGTCTATTATCCCTTTCAGGTCTGAAAATTTTTTAGCGAACAAATCCTAGTACTCGCGGAGCAACTCAATGATCTTATCCACCATAGCATCATCCCATTAGTCCCCTATCTTCACAAACCTCAGTTCCGCCTCTATCCCAATGCCCACTTATCTCATTTTCAGTGGCACGATGATATCTGGATTCTCTATCTGTAGCCCCTCAACTTTGAGGTGACCTTCTGTCTCTGAGATATTAATGTTCTTCAGATCCTTCTCTTCCTCTTCAGCAGTCACATTGTAGCACTCCAACGCATGGCGTAGCTGGGTGGTCCAATCTAGTTGAATCAAATCCAAGGGATCCTACGGGATTTTGAAGGTTGCTGCTTTGACCTCCTGTAGTGCTTCATCGATGCACTTGAATCCATATTCAAAGTTAAATGTAATCAAGAATCTCTGTCTCAAAATATTCCATTTGTATGTGTCATGGCAAGGCTTTGTCTCCAAGTACCAATTCATTGGAATTACATCCAAGCTGTGATAGAACAGATGCACCCACTCCAATTGTGGTTCTACTACATATGCATCAGTCAATTTTGCCAAGTGGTCACATGGATCACTCCTTCCATCATATTGCTCTGTTAATCACACCTTTGGGTGACCAAACCGCACCCTCATCATTCTTCTATATTCATGCCATCCATCGAAATTGTCTTTATGCGTACCCCACCATCTTGTGGGTGTAGCGCGTAGCACCAAATCCAAGGCTTGGAAGCGATGCTTCTCTAGCACTTCCCTTTCAAATGCATCCAAAAATTTATCAACATCAATTAAACCATCATAATAAGGAATACTTCTTACCTCCGATGATACACATTGCAACAGTTTCGTCATCATGTTACATCGTAGCATAGACACATCGTGCAATTGATTCTGCCAGTGTTCCTATTCTTCATCTGACTTTGATGTACAAAATATCTTGTGGTATCATGAAATACATCCATCATTTTTTAGATTCACCCAATCTTGATCTCGCACCATTATCTTATAAATTTGGTCCACATCATCGTCACTTTCATAATCATGGACCGGTTCAGTATAGTGCGGTCCTTCTACAAGGTCTAAAGGTACTACCACAAGGAGCGATTTTCTTTCAAATGACATCGCCCACTTCTTCATGTTGATCACCCTATTCATGTTGACAACCCAGTCAATCCCAAGGAGTGCAGGGTAGGGATTTCTATTATCGACAATATCTATTACTTCAAAATCCACCAATGCGCTCGTGCCTTCAATATCAACTATCACTCCCTGCAATCTTGCCATGGGGGTAATATTTTAATGATTCACCATCCTCAACTGAATAATAGACCACTACAACATAGGTCTCGCCATTCTCTCCCATGTCTGTTTCTGAAAAGCATTCACATCTGACCCAAGATCCAGAATAACTTGGTCCATTTCATACTCTCCTATTTGCTCGATAAGCCTCATCTCATGCCTTGTTCTTGCCTTTTGCTTACCAATTTTCCTAACCACGAGCAGTCCCTCGGCTGAATTACCAACACATTTATTGATCAACTCCTATAATCCCTTTACATCCTTGCTATCATGTAGCAAATTCATACATGTCTCCAAAAAGGTAGTAAGCACAGATGGGTGCATTTCTTCAGACTACTTATCCGGACTTCCTGAGGTAGAAGCTTCAAGGATGCTTTTCTTTGCTTCCATGAAGGTTTCCTTCGTGCACTCAAAATCAAATTCAACCTCCTTTTTGGGAGCTTTGCGGACCCATTCACCTTCTTCAATCAACTTTCCCTTATCTTCACTAGTTGTCATTCCAGTTCACAGCACAATATTCACATTGGGATCCTCTTTGCAGGGTTCGACCCTCATCATCTGCAGATTTTGTGTAGGTTATTGATTTTACATCCCATTTTCATGCATCTTAGCTATTAATACAGGGTAGTCTTCTATCACATGGTCAAACTGAGTGCAGTATCGGCACGATATGCACGTCAGTTTTGTACATTCTCACTCATAGTGTCATGGACCTCCACAATTGTAGCAAATAACTCGCCCCCGACCTCTCGGAGGTCCTCCTTCACCTCCACCTTGTCCAACACCTTGATCTGGAGGCCGATTCTCAGTTTGCATTTGATATGCAGACGTCCTCTCCATCATTAACTCATAACTACAGCAATTGTGCTCCTCGCGACCTACTGATTTGTAAAAGTTGCAGAAGAGTTGTTGTGGTGTTTGTACAAATTTCTATAGTAAGTGGAAATTATCTGTCGCATGGTTTCCTACTACCTAACAGATAGCACACCACAGTGTGGGCCCTGTACTTGGCCCTACTTGAGCTTCTGGCCTTAGAGGCATCAGTCCTCCTCCTACAACATAATTCGCAGAGACAGGGAAATGATTTTTATCATGCCCTTAACTCTTACATTTCAAACACCAAACCTCTTCATGCACCTTTGGCCGAGCCGCTCTATCCTTCTTCAGACTTTGGAATTCTACGCAAAGGTTATGCAACTCTGCGTGAATCTGTTGAACTCCCAAAGTAGCATCTTGAATTGGTGTCTCATGCAATCTCATCGTAATTTCCAAGGCCTCCGCTAGGGTCCCAATATTTTGATGTGATAAAGAAACCCTTAGATGAGGCAAGAGTGAAGACAGAAACCATTCATGGTGTTTTTCATCTGTAAGATTCATGTTAGCTTGATGGATCTTGCACTTCAATCTCTGATCTAGATCCCAAGGTGTATCACTAGGCTTCATCATGATCTCCTTGAATCTAAGGATTGATTGCACTTCAGATTTGGACCTACTGAATTCCTTATTCAGTGAAGTTTGAATGTATGCCAATGCATTCGTTAGGTTATTAGTGTAGTACTTAATGTACCATGTTAGAGCATATTCCTGAAAAGTGGTAACCAACGTTTATTTCTTCATCTGATCATTTATAATGTTGTGGACTCTACTTTAGGCCTCTGTGCATGCAGCTGTAGAGCCTCTCTTCTACTCCAAGAATCTTTTCTTGTTGCTTCTACTGACCCATTACATTCATATCATTCACTACCAACTATTGCCTTAGACTCTTCTAAGAATTTCCTTTTTATACAATTCCATGGTTTGCGAACCATGGGTAGGTCTATACAAGTAGACACAACTTACATAAAAGAAGGGAAAATCCCTTTATGACACTTTTTATCTACGCGCTCTGTGATCATAACTTGTAGAAACTTTACACTTTATATACAAAAACTTGGGCTTTCAGCCCCAAAGCTTGGGCTTTTGGCCCAAAATTGACCTTAGGGGACCCTATCCAAACACTAGTAGTGTTGCACCAAGTCATTTTTTAGGCCCATAAGGCCTCAGGGAGTTTGGAAGCCCAATTCTAACAGTTTGCAAATACTAGTTTTTTTAAGATTGCCTCCAGAACTTTATTGGCTCTTTCCACCTGTCCATTTGCTTGAGGATGGTAAGGAAAAGTAATTATGTGTTTAATGTGATATTTATGCAAGGTAGAAGAAATTTTATGAGCAATGAACTCTGATCCCCCATCTATTATGATCTCTCTAGGAAATCCATACTGCACAAAAAGTTCAAATAGAAAATTAAAAACTGCCTCTATTGTGGCCTTTGAGGGAGTTACTTCCTCCACCCACTTAGTTACATAGTCTATGCAAACTAGAATATACATCTTCTAATTTGATGGTGGGTTGTAGGGGCCCATGAAATCCATCACCAATCTTTCAAAAGGTTCAAGTACAACTGGGTTTCAGGGGAATTTCATCGGCATGAATGGGGCAACCCATCCTTTGATGATTATCAAAACTCTTGACATATTTTCTTACATCTTTAAATATTATGGACCAGTCATAACCCATCTGCAACACTTTATGCCCAGCTCTTCAATTGATGAAATTCCCACTACAAGGTTCATCATGAAAAGCCTTAAGAATATCATAAACTTTGTATTCCTTGATGCATATGCAGATTTCAAGATCAGACCCTGTATGGAAGAAGTAACCGTCAATCTAGGAGAACTACACACTGCATTAAATGATAAGTTTATTTTCCTAGGATGGTGAATGTTCTGGAAATTTACTTGCTGCCAGGTAATTGGCCACATTATCATATTGGGGTTTTTTAACCGCCGTAGAAAACATATTTTCATTCAAAAACTTGTCTTCCACAAGTAAAGAATCGGCCACTAGCGCAACTCTGGAAAAAAAATCTGCAACAAGATTCTCCTTCCTCGGTCAATCCCTTATGGTGATATCAAATTCCTATAATAGCAATAACAAACGAGTGATTCTAACATTAGTAATAGGATATTAGCTAAATACCTAATGGAAGAATGATTAGTATATAGAATGACTGGGTATCCTATTATGTAGTGACAAAATTTATTGATAACATAAACAAAAACTAAGAATTATTTTTCTCTCACTGTATAATTTAGCTCCACTGGTGTAAGATTCTTGTTGATATAATATATGGCATAAGGATTTTTATCTTCTTCCTGTCCAATTACAACTCCTATTATTGTGTCTCATGCATCGGATGCAATCTGGAATGGTAAATTCCAATTTGGCCCTCGTAACACAGGGGATGTTGAGACTAGCTTTCTAAGATCTACAAAAGCAACATCACAATGTGGAATGGTAGATTCCAATTTGGCCCTCGTAACACAGGCGATGTTGAGACTAGGTTTCTAAGATCTACAAAAGCAACATCACACCTATCAGTCCATTAAATTCCACATTTCTTGACAATACATACAATGGTGCTACTATTTTTGAAAATTTTTCTATAAAATGACAATAATATAGCATAGCCATGGAAACTATGCACCTCGATTTGTGTACAAGGAGTAGATAGCATAATAATTACCTCAATCTTTGTCAACTTTACCCATATGCCTGCATCAGAGATGTAATTCCACATAACTACACCCTTTATAATCATCATATGGCACTTTTCATCAGTAAGGAATAATCTAGTAGTTATGCACCATTCAAGAACTTTTTCTAGATTTTGTAAGGCTTGGTCTAAATCATTGTTGTAAGGACTAAAATCATTTGTGTATAGTTTAAGTCCTTCACTAAATAAGTTGGAAAAAATACTCAGGATTTCCCTCTGGAAATTGGTTGGTGTGTTTCACATCCCAAATGGTAAAACCATGTATGCAAATTTTCCCCATGGATAGGTGAACATGGTTTTGTCCTGATCTTCGGGAGCAATCTGAATTTGGTTATATACACTAAAACCAACTAGGAAATAAAAAAACTTATTTCTGGCAAGAGTGTCGAGGACCTGATCTACAAATGGAAGAGGAAATTGATATTTTTGTGAAGCTTTATTCAATTCTTTGTAATCCACAAAAATTATCCATTTGCCATTTTTCTTAAGGACCACAACTAGTGGTGAAACCCACTTTTTGTCAGAAATAGGATATATGAAATTAACATCAAGAAGTTTCTGCAAATCTTGTTTTACTATATCCCTAAGGCATGCATTTAATCTTCTTTGAGGCTGGTGAATGGCACGGGCATACTTTTCCATATAAATGTGATGTGTAGATATTTGGGGATTGATGCCTCTCGTATCAGAATATTCCCTAAGCAAAATCATGCTTATATTTCTGGAGGACTTGAATTAATTTTTTACATTGCAGGTCATCTATATTAGCATTAATGTTCAAAGTCTTATCAGGTTCAATTTCAATGGGAACTATTATGAATTGCAGTTGTGGGTATATATTCATTATTCAGAACCTCTAGTTGATCTCCCTCGGCTTCATTATCAAGCATAGCTTTTAACATCTGACATGTTGGATTTCCAATAGTAGAAGGTTGGCTAATAAAACCATTAATTAAACATCCTCAATTTTCCTTTTAAAAATAAGATCTTCATCTAGGGTAAGAGAAGAACACTAATTTTATTCCTAATATTTGGGAGGGAGTGATTGATAACTGTTAGTTGATAGGATGGGCCTAACAGGCAGATATAAGATAAGGTTTTTAATAGAAGTCCCTTTTGCAATTGTCATTTTTCCTATCTAGCACCCGATATATGAATCTAGACTTTCTAGCCATAGTCTACCTAATATCAAAGGGTGTCCATCCAATCTATTTCTAGGATTGAGAACCACAAAATCCACTAGGTACTCCCATGAATCTACTGAAATGATAATACGATCTAAAGTTCCTTATCATTTTACTATCTATCTATTAGCCAATTCCAACATAATCCAGGTTGATTTTAATGTTGTGAGTCCAAGGATTCCACAAGTTTCTACAGTTAAAATGTTTATTGCAAATCCTAAGTCCCCTAAGGTGTTTGGGAGGTTATGACCCTAAATTTGAATAGTAACTATTGAATTTCCATGGTCATCATATTTGACAAGTATTTTCTTTCCTAAGATGAGATCAAAAAGTGTCCCAAAAACATGGACTATAGGAGAGTCTTTTGGTTTTCTCCTAGGATTTTTGACACATACTCCTTTGATGGTTTTCCAGATAGCCTGGAGAAGAGATGTTTTGATACATAACTTTTTTCAATTGCCCTATGAGATCAAAATCAAAATAGACAAATGGTTTGATCATAATAAGTCTATTGAGGAATGGAGGACCAATGTCCATAGTTTTAATATGCTCTTGTTGTTTGGTTTTCTTGTCAGGTGCCTCTATTTTAGTGACAACTATGGTGGACGAATGGTGTTGCATTGAGGGATGCTCCTAAATAGGGTTTTCATTCTATCCTACTCTTGGTTTCTTATGCTATCATTTGGAAAGATAGTTCATCCAGACCTTAGTCACATCTCAATACATTCAAAAGAGGTAGAATCACAATTTGAGTTTTCAAATATCTCCAAATATGGGATGGGCCTATTATTTATATTAGGATTTGGTTGAGCAAGCAATTGAGGACATAATTGAAGTGGATATTGCAATGGTGGTTGTGACTGAGGCATCATTATGATATATTGATTAATTGGTCCCACATGACGCTGCCAGTTATGAGACCACATTGCTCCCTAAGTAGGTGAGTTTTCCCAATGTGGAGGGTATGAGTTATTTGACGGATTTTTCCAAGAATATGTAGGGTACTTTTGATTTGGCCACAAGGGTCTAGTGAATCACTAATTTATCCAGGGTGGTTCGGAGTATGGCTAAGATTTCTAGGTGGTATTACAAGGTTGTTGGCCCTTCCACATTGATCCAAGAATCTATTGTTGTGCATATTTTCCATAATAAAATAGACAAGGATCTGACATCATACCTGGAGGGTGAGTCTTCCATTTCAGTTTTTGTTTCATGAAGTACACTGGCTCTAGGTCTTCATCAACTTCCTTGAATATACACTTCAATCTAGGGAGTGAGGGACAATGTTTAGTTGAGTGATATTTAGTGTAGATAGAAAATATTTCAATTGTGTCCAGCAGACATTCTTTTCGGCTATGCTTCTTCCAAAAACGACGACAGAAAATAGCCAGGGCTTGTTCTGCGTCAGCCTATTTTTGCTTCAACTGTATGAGATCCAACTGTGTATTTAATTTACTCAAAATAGCAGTTTTAAAATCTTCTAATATATTACCAATTTATGCTCATGTTACTTGATCCAAAAATGGATCTTGGATAAACCTCTAAGTTTGAAAGACTTCATATAAGAGGTAGAAGGTGCCAAATGGCACAAATCCTTTGTAAATAAGAGGAAAATCAAAATCACTGGCTGCTCTTATAAATAGTGTCATTGTAGAAACCCCTTGATTCTGAATCCAACACAACTTGAATGGGCGAAAACAGACTCTGGATGAAGGAGTTATTGTAAAATCAAAATTGCCCAATGTCCTTAGAAAAGGAGGCAATTTAATTGAATTTGAACTATATTGAAAATTTTGATTTTTAGTATAGGCTCATGGGCCAATCCAAGCTGACACATAGCAGGCCGATATTGGGCCACGTGCCCATGTTTGATTGATCAAAGAGGAAATATTGCATCACAAATGTGCCAAAGGGAAGGACTTAACCATAGCTCTTAAAGCATTGCAATATGCGATTACCACTTTATCGCATCCCAAAATGCCGAAGGGAGGACTTAACAAAAGGCCGAGGCCAATGCGACATGTGGTCGTTGGTGGGTCGGATCAGAGGCAGGCAGAGTATATGAGGCAAAGGTCTTGGACCAAGCAATATGCCGATCTCTGGTATCGACAGATCGCAATTGACACATTACAATGGAGCAGGCAACATCTATATATATACGGGCGATCCAATGGCTAGACCCGACGAAGATATGAACTGGGTTATATATATTTTAATATCCACCGAAAGACATTTTTAATGCATTTTCGTATATCTCTCTTATTAAGAAAAATACAAAGGGGAAGCGTGATACGATGTAAATTGGAACCAAAAGGGTTTCGGAATGGAAATACGTATAATTACAAATCCACCCAAAGCCATTTTTACGTCAATTTCATTGTTTTAATGTATTTTAAAATACAAAGAGAAAACCATGGGGATCCTGCTTGTTGCGATTGCGATATGCGATGTAAGGCAAACCCGATAAGTTTATAGATGCGATTGAATGTATTTTGAAGTCCAGTTAAACGGGCCATGATGTGCTTTTCATGAGTTTTCCTGTGTATTGCCATTATATGGCTATTTTCAAGATTTCTGCAAAGAGGAGGCCAAACGACTGGGTTTCCTGTGCCACCAGTTCATTTCAATTGTGAACTGATTCTTGAGAGGAAACAATCAATCCCACGCTTTAGGAGAACTATAATTGTTGTGTATTAAATACACAAATAGCATAATTGATAGGGGATTTTTTCACACAGATGCTGAGAGTAAAACAGAGAAACAAAGAATGCACAGAGGAAGCTCAGAGGCTGTGAAGGCTGAGGAATCTATTTGAATGCTCGATCTATGCCAGGAGGGCAGTCGACAGAGAAAGGAAGGCTATCTGCCGAGTAAACAAAGCACTCAAGAGGACTCAAAAGTAGAGCGTAGAGAGCCAAGAAGCCAAACAGAGCCAAAGAGCCAGAGTGCTCGACAAAGAGGAGCCACCAGAGGTTGGAGGCTTGGTAAAGGTAGAGCCGCAAAACCGAAGAGCTCTAAACTGACTTCTACAAGCCATGAAGCTACAGGGAAGTTGTAGAACCACAGAGAGACCAAAATGATCTAGCTGTTGTTGGTTTTATTTGAGTTGAAGTTAGAAGAAGGAGTCCAGAGATAGTAAACAATTCTAAGGGAGTCAGAGAAGCTAGAAGCTCAAGAGGCTCAGAACATTGGCTGAAGGAATTAGTCCAGAGAAGCCTAGATTTGTCTGCAGCTAAAGGACAGCTAGGGGTAAGATGGTATTCTGAGCCCATTGGTTCATTTTAAAACCACATGGAGTTGAGTCACGAACTTGTAAAAGAATTCAGCCATAATCCCAAAGAGCCTAGTCGATTTGACTAGAGCTCACAGAGATGTAGCCCAAGCGTTTTGGGTGAACTCCTAGTTAAATTGTTGTCTTATGTGTGTGTTTGTCTCTACTACTTTATTTACTGTTATATGCATTTATATATCAGTTTCAGCACATTAATTTACAACACATAATTAGTTTAAAACAAATACAAGCATACACCTATATTTTCAAGCTTTTCTTATTTTTGCATGGGTTAATCAATAAGACTTGGGAAAATTTAAATGTTTGGAAGTGGGAGAGGGTCTTGTAAGTTACACAATAAGCCTAAGAGCCCCATTTTCAGATCATTACTCCTCCGCCTGTAGTTCTTCTAGATCTGCTGAGAGGATATCAAATTCCAGATTTGGTTCATGTAGTCCCCCATGAGCACCCGATACATAGTTTTATGATATCATCATATTCCTCTTTAGAAATCTCACTGTATCCCATTCGATTTAGTGTTTCTATCCATTCATATTTCATGCCCCAAATCAAAGCCATTTTAAATATATCTTTCTGTAGAGTACTATATGGTGATCTTTACAAATTGTATTGAAATATTTCAACATATTTTTCCAAAGTTTCATCTTCTTTTGACATCATTTTAAATATTTCTTCTCTTAAATCCCTACACTAAATAGCCCTGATATTTAGTAAGGAAGGTTTCTTTCATTTGATCCCATGAGGTTATAGTACCACCTTGTAGTCCTATGAACCAATGTAATGTTGCTCCCTTTAAGGTAGAAGGAAACAATTTTAATCTTTGAGGGTCAATAAAATAATTATAACCTCGACATAAAACATCAAAATCAAACTAAAATGCATTAGGATCCTCAGAAGCCATTCCATGGAAATTTGGAAGATTTTGTATTGGTATAACCTTCATTAGTGCATCATCCTATGGAACAACAATAGGATATTCTATTGTTGAACTTTTTGTTCCTACTGCTGCATTTGCCAATTTGTTAAATATCTTCCTGTAATCTTTGGGAATCTCGTGATCAAGAGGTATTATCCAGAAAATAATATGTTGGTGGGGCTCCAGACCTTGACTAGGTCTCACAACACTATTTAGATAAGGGACTTTAAGTTCTCTCCTTACAACAAGTGTTGCAGGAAATTTTGGCTTAGAAAGTTTTGGGTACGGCTCACTCGTCCCACCTTCCCCCTCCTTTAAATTGCAAGAATTCCCCTCATTTTTACTAGAAGGACTAAGATGCCTAACAAATATATACTGAAAGCTTTGCTCAGGTCCTACAGTTTTCTCAGGAATCTCAGTGTTAGCTGCAAAAGATGACTGCGCTACTTGAGGGGAAACAATATAAACCTTTCCAGATACTATTTGGGGACATACCAACACTTGAGACTCTGATTTGTGAATGATTTCATCTATAAAGGTTGTTCTTACAAGGCCAACTTGACCTCGGGTTTTGGTGATTTTTGGAGAATTTGTTTTATCTATAGCTATTTGGTTTCTAGAATTATGCTTCTTCCTATTCATATACACTAAACGATATAAATATATCGGCTAAGGGTAGGCACTGGCACAAGATTTTTAACTAGTGGATGCGTAGGTTCTTACCTCTTGTCTTTAATACCCAATCCTTCAGAGACACAGATAACACCTCTTTGATAACCTCCGGCAACGACACCGAAATTTTAGGGTGTTTTATTGTTCCTAAAGGACCAATTTACCTCTACACATTAAATCATCAACCAAGAGTTTCATTGTTTATTTCAAGGCTATCCACATAGTTTGTGCAAGAAAAAATGCTAATATCACCTAACTTGTATGAACCTAATGAAAAGTAAAGGCATAAGAATGAGAGCAACAACTTGCACTTACTGAAAGTAAGAACCCATTGTTTTATTCTAGACTTCAATCTTAAATAATCAAGATTGTGAAAGGAATCAAATCGTTAAGTCTTCTACCAAAACGAGTGAATAAATCCAACTGAATACAAAATTGTTTCCTACGGAACTATTTCTACAATAAAGGAACAACACTATAGAGATGAATTTGCTAGAAATAATATAAAATCATAAGAATTAACAACTCTACATTAATGAACAAGAAGTAAAAACAAAATATAATGCTCCAAGGAACCAATTGCAGTAAATCTAATTCTATGATATCCAACTCTAACTATTGCAAAAACACACACTTTAGCAACGAATATGATTAGAAATGAATAATTGAATAACAGGAACCAAAATTGGAATACAAAGTTAATGATACAAGAAAGGATAGTAGTAGTTCTAGAACTAGACCCAAAATCATTGGAATTCAACAGCCTCATAGCTGACTCAGCCCAATAAGTTAAAGTTGAACCACAAAAGTCTCCATTAAAGTATAACGAGTAAATTACAAGGAATGTGCGTAGAGATTTACAATATAGATCGAAATGATTATATCTCGAACTCCCCTACTGAGGTACAATCCATCACTTTGATATTACAAAACGAGTCTATTTTCAAATAGAAAGCGATCTTGAGAATCTGAATATTCTTAGGATGATTTATTCAAATTATGAAAATATCCATTGTTTCCCAGAATAGCAGGGCCATGATCTCTTCTCCGACTGATTCATCTAGGATAGAAGTGAATCTCATTCAGCTAACTATAATTAACCCAAATAGCCCCACATAATCCATTCCTCCTTTGTTATTCAGGCAACAACATCCGATATTAGATATTCCTATTCAAATAATGATTCAAATCGTAACTAAACCACGCCTTTCATAATTTAAATCAATTCAAAAGAGATAAATAATTAAAACCCATTGACTCCTTTATAGGATATATATTGCATGAGTTATCACATTATGCACACAAAAAGGCTTAGAAAAATAATATAAAAATAAGAAATATGGTAAGAAATTTGTATCAGTTATGAAGCCCAACACTGGTGCATAATTAAGTTGAATTAGTGTATGCTTCAGGACAAGGCCTCGAATGCTAGGACTGCCAAATTTCGTGCCACACATCATAGTGACCAAACAATTTTAGAGGCATTAATATGAAAATTTGTAAGTATATTTAATATCGGAAATGTTTGGATATTAATTACTTTAACTAGTCCATCTGCCATTTTTTGACGAGAAAAAATATGGTCATTATCCATAACAATTGGAATTCAATATGATACAAGAAAAAAGTGGTCTGTTTTTTTATCTGGATGGAGAATAAGGTATCATTACTTTAATTTCAACAAATTTGTTTGATATTGTTATGTTAATATGTCAATTTTCATTTCTTGTGTTGAGTTGTTTATTTATGTGTATCTTGAGTTATTTTGTGCTCCCATCGGCCATAGCACATTTATAAATCAACAACCTGTCACTATGATCAAGTTGTTATAAATAAATATCCAATCATGGCTTTATCATGTCCTTTGCCAAAAAACCTAGACCAAATGAGAGATGCAAGACAATGTAATACATAACCCATAGACAACAAATCATATCATTTCTTTATCTTGACAAAACATAATGAGTACCTATAGAGTGCAAGGAGAGAGTATAGTGAGCCACCAATGACAAGAAACAAATCTAGTGAGCCTCCAAGAACAAGAAACAAGTGAAAGAAAGACTCCAAGGACAATACATAAGCCATAGCGAACCTCCAAGGACAAGACACAAGTCATATTGAGTCTCCAAGGACAAGACACATTTCATAGTAAGTCTCCAATGAGCATGACAAATACATAACAAATCCTATAAGGAGAAAGAATAATTGTAGAAAAATTCCCCATACAACTAGAGAGCAAAACCATGTGTGCAAGAGAAAGAGAAATATTTCACAATCCCTAAAGGAGCTCATATATATAGACATCCAACAACACTCTTACATGACTTTACATTATGGATGACTTGTACTTCACATAACCAATGTATATGATGGGATTTTCTTCACATCTTAATAAATTTTACTTGACTTCTTATATCATAGGAAATGGTTTCCTTCACCAATGCTTCAAAGCATCATGTCCACTCCACAAGGTGGACAATCCCATCATTACTTAGGTGTTATACCTTCACTTCATTCTAGGAGAACCTCATTATCATTGTATAGGTGTTATAACATCACTCCAATCTAGGAGGACCACTTTATCATCATCTATGGTATTATAACATCACTTCAATTCAGGAGGACCACCGTCTAGTTATCTAGGAGTTATAACACCACGCCAATCCGGAGGACCACCTATTATAAAATCTATGCAATAGGACCATGGAGTTATAACATCACTCCATATGGAGGACCACCATATCATTATCTAGGTATTATAACACCACTCCAATCTAGGAGGACCACATATCGTCAACTCTAGTCAAGAGGACCATGGTGTTATAACATCACTCCATATAAAGGACCACCATATCATTATTAGGGTGTTATAATGTCACTCCAATCCAAGAGGACCACCTATCATCAACTCTAGTCAGGAGGACCACAGTGTTATAACATCACTCCATTCGAAGGACCACCATATCATCATCTAGATGTTATAACATTACTCCATCTAGAGGACCACCATATTATCATCTAGATGTTATAACATCACTACAATTTAAGATGAAAACCCTATGGATACTCAACTAGCCTCATCACATGCACATTAGCCAACTTACTCAATGATGTTATAACATCACTCCATCCAAAGGAGCACCATATCATCATCTAGGTGTTATAACATCACTCCAATCAAGGATGACCATCCTATGGCTACTCAACTGGCCTCATCACATGCACATTATCTAGCCTACTATAGTTGTGGTATGTGTGAACCCATACCATATTGGTCATTTCTTGCATAGCGAGGGGTAGTGAATCCTCAAGGAAATAACTCTGAGTCATACCTTAGGTCATGGTCTAACCTTTAACAATGTAATAGTGTCTTAAGCCAACTCTTCTCAGTGTGTCGAGGTGTCCACAACAAGGATTTCTCCATTACTTTGTTAACTCACCCAATCTCAAGGATAGTCACAACATTCCTCCCAAATTTCAATCACACATAACTTATCTAGCTTGTAATGGAATCTACCTTGGAGAGTGTAGTTAGCCTTGTTGTTTCCTTTATCTTCATGAACTTGTCCTTGTAGCTCTTGAAATGTATCATTGAAGCCCTCACCTTTTAATGTTCCTCTTGGTATTGATCATCAAAGGACTTTTGTACATAACAATACCAAAGTTATGATATTTGGTTTTGGTGATTTTAATAGTGAGAATTTAAAGTTGATAAAACTTCCCTTCTTACACTTATTGATGAGATGAAAGTCTTGAATTTTAGTTACTTTCATAAGCAAGTAATTATGTATACATTTTTCAATTTTTTTGTTAAACATAATTACATATGAAAGAATCAACCATAATAAAGACACATGAGCATTCTGGTAGTAAATAGTAAATTTAATAGTGAAAGTAAATGCAATGGAAAGTAAAAGAATCACATCTCAAAAATGCACAATAGACACCAACTTTTACCCTAGGAAAATTCTCTCGCATTATTTCATCATTTTTGTTGTTTTGATTTTCTTCATCAATATATGCATTTTGAAACTCCTCGATCATCTCTAGAAATATTTAAATTTTTTGATCATCATCAAAAACGTGCCAATATTTAGAATTATCATGTATTGATATTCTATGTTTAACCTCAATTTCATACTTCCTATTTAGGTGAATAGGAACCCTAAAAATATTGACTGAAGTGGCCAAAGAATCAATAATTTAGTTCTAATCTCTTGGTATGAATGAAATCATAATCAAAGGCTTCAATATAAATCATTTGAGCAACCCCGAGAGGAGGTTTACAATTAGCTGGAATTGAGTTATATATTCTATTAAACCTAGAAAAAAAACTCTTAGACTGATTCAGTACTACTCCTCTTTAAATTGGTGTATTCTCTCAAAATTTGTAAAGGGTTTTTTCTTATCTTACCATCTTTTAATAGCAACTTCTTCAAATTGATTAAAAGTGGTGATACTACCAAGTTGAAGGGATATGAAACACTTCTTAACATCACTAGACAAACTTTGAGAAAACAACTTTAACTTTGAATCTTCATGATCTACTTCGTCCAAATCTATAAAATCATTAAATCTATCTAAATGTCGTTGTGTTGTAACATGTTATTCTCCATTAAATGTGACTATGTGTTGAGAATAATTATGCAGTGATGGAAATAATATTGATAGGGGGAGGAGTGAATTAGTATTTATAAATCAATAACTTTTTTATTTCCATAATCAAATTTATATACACTACTTCAGAGAAGGGAACTCGTGTGTGCACACAATTGTTCTTAAGGAAACTAGTGTATATCTAGTGAACTTATGATTAAGTTAATTCATCATATGTTGATCTTTAATTATTGCATCAATACTTCATTAACCATATAAACAATAACCATATGCAGTAATAACAGAACAAACCATCACACATAAGAAACACACATGAACACCAATATTTAAGGTGGAAACCCAATGCAGAACAAAAACCACCTGTTGTTGTCTTCTTTTAATATAAGAAATACTTGTTTACAATCTTGTATTGGGGCAAACTCATACTAGTATGTAGGCACCCACATGTAGAAGGCTACAACCTTCTCTTGCTCTCTAGCTTCTACTGGAAGGGAGCTACACCCCCTAACTCTTGTACTAGCCGATTTGTTTACTAATACGTAGGCGTTGACCTATAGAAGGCTCCAACCTCCACTTGTTTTCCCACTGCTACTAGAAGGGAGCTCCAACCCCTGGCTCTTGTACTAGACAATCAATTTACTAGTACGTAGGTGCCAGCCTACAGAACGATCCAACCTTCACTCATTTTCCAGCTGCTACTGGAAGGGTGCTCTAACCCCCTAGCTCTTGTATTGGCTAATATGTTTACGAGTATGCAGGTGCTGGCCTACAGAAGGCTAAAACAGTCTCTCTTCCTCCAGGGACCACATTTCATAAATTTTCACGCTGGATGCCCCTGGTACACAACAATACACATGAAGGCCTCGTTTCATCAAATTTTCATACTAGACCCATCAACAACATTGAATCTCAAAATCAATCACCACTGCAATACAACCATCAAATACATTTGCATCAACCAATCACTGAAACTAAATCATCCATCTCTGAGTGAACCACAACTGAATCAATCAAACACTGAAAACCCACCATTACTAAAGAAAATCACAATCAATCAATATGAACATTCAGAACATTGTCACCAGAACATAATCACCAAAACACAAAGCAAAACCTAGAACTCTGCATCAACCACCAGAACCAACTACAACTTCAGACATCATATTTCATAATGTATATGCTACTTTGATGTGTCGAACCAGTGTGTATACACACTTTTAACTAAGCAAACTAGTGTATAGATCTGCAAATACTAACTTAAAACTTTGCA
Source organism: Pinus taeda (assembly GCA_000404065.3). Taxonomy (NCBI): domain Eukaryota; kingdom Viridiplantae; phylum Streptophyta; class Pinopsida; order Pinales; family Pinaceae; genus Pinus; species Pinus taeda. Next base: position 283,000 of record APFE030445827.1, read on the forward strand.
ACTATTCTAGACTTCAGTCATACCCAGATCATAACATTTATAGAATAAAACATGTGTTAGTATTTAGATCTAGCCAAATCAACATCAAATCATGCAATGATAAGTCATTTCAATTTTTATGGTCCTAATCTAACATTAGATCTCATACCTCATCAACCACTAAGGTTCATCCTTATTTTAGATCAAGAAAAGCAGTAGAAACCCATAACATGCATATTTTCTCTTGATTCATTACTTGCACACTTATCCCTTTGATCTTCTCCTCCTTATATAGTTTAAGGTCTTTCTCAATACCTCATATCAAAACCACTTAGGACCAATACCTCGAACCAAAATACCTCAGACTAATACCTTGGACCAAAACCTTGATTTTCCATCCCATATGCACTTTTCTTTCTTTGAAAATGCATGTATACCTATGCGCTCCTTTTTTTATGTTGACCTGCATGTATACGCTTCTTTGACAAAGTGAACCAGAGTATACTTCTTAAACCACTCTCTTTCTTCAATCTCTGGAGTCCGATCTTTAATCCTTTGTTGTTAAGCTATTGCATTATGAACTGTCATCTGTGTGAGTTGCCATCAAGGACAACACATGTATCATAATGCCAACAATCTCCCCCTTTGGACTTGATGGAAATAACAAGACCAAGACACTCTCCCCCTTTAACATCAAGGGAAAAGGGAAGACCAAGATATTCTCCCCTTTTGATATGCATTATGTTGTCCATGCTCCCCCTTAGTACATGCAGATTCTGCAAAGATATTTTTCAGAAGAATAACATGACTCTATAACTCAACTATGTGAGTATGACCTTCCTATCACCAATGACTCATAGATACATAAATCTCCCAATCAAGTGGGGATACACCAATTTTTACTCATCCACCCAACCAAGTGGGGATATACCAAATGTCTATACATGACTCAAATAGAAATTATTACATCATCCTTCCCACGCATAATGGGGTTACAAATTAGGTCTTTTCATGATCTTTACATCAAATGATATACCTGAAATTTATAACAAAAACCAATAATTTAAACAATACCATGATAGTCATCAGCAACTATGATACACCATATATCATGTGCACCATTAGCATCTGTCACCAGCATCAAGATCAACAACACATATATTTCCATCATCAAAAGTCACTTGAATCAAAACAACTATGTGGATCAAGAAATATAAGCATCTTCATGTACTAAGATCTTCTAACATAATGCCAACAATGCATTACTAGAAGCATATTCTCTCCATTAACTTGTGCCAACTATTCATTGTCATATCTGATCATTGCAAATATCAGTAAGATTCATCAAGCCATCATCATCAATGAGATATACATCAACTTTTTAACAACTTATGAGGACCAACACATTTCCACATATCATCAGAAGATTGTAAGCATCATCAAACAGAGCAGATAATTGACTGAACCATATCAAACCCCTTTCTGAGTCTGTCCCACTGCGTTTTCCTCAAACCAACATATACGCGACTGTGAAACTTCAAACTCACATATATATGCGACTTGTCTTCATGAAAATTGTGTATGATATTTAGAACACTGAAGTTTCATAGTTCCAGCTCCCCCTGAGTCTGTTATGTCCGTACACTATGCTATGTCACATCTTTCTGACTGTACTTCCTTCTTCTTCCATATCTTCGAGTGTGATGATGTTTTCTCCTTTTGATATGGTGCCCAAAATTTTATCCTGCATTCCTTTGCTATATGTCCAAACTTGTTACATGCATAACATCTTACATGTTCATATTCCTTCTATAGCAGTCAATGGCTTTGTGACCAAGCATATTGCAAGAAAAAGAGTATCCTTTAAAGTACCTGGAAGTTGATGATTTTTCTGTGTGACAGTCTTGAACCATTCTACTTCTGCATCTCACTGCAACATGTCCAAAATTGTCACATATAAAAAATTCAACATTATTCATCAAAGGAAATAACTGATTATCACTTCCACAGTTAGGAGTAAAAGATTTTCTTTGAAGACTTTCTTTCCTTGGTTGTTGATGGGGTTGACCTCTCATCTTTTTGTTCAACATTTCAAATTTTGGAATAGAGTTCCTTGCCTCATCTTGTGAGCTAGATTCCCCTTCAACAAATTCATGAAAACCAAAACTTGTTTTGATGGTAGGAGACCTCTGACCACTAAGAATATTATCCACAATCTTAGTACTGTCTTGAAATCGTAACAATTTATCCTTTTCTTCTAATTTACCTTTTAAGATATTTACCTCAACATGATATTGCTCTTCCTTTTCTAGATATTGCTTCTTCAAGATTTCTTAGCCTTTCTTCCTTCTTCCACTTGTTTCCTTAATTTGAGAATCTCATTTTCTTGTTCTTCATCTACCTGAGGTAGTTCTTCATTCTTCTTATTTTCAACATCTTCTTTTAGAGAAAGGATCTTAGCTTCAAGACTTTCATAGTAAATGGATCTATCTTTATGTGTCTTGATTGTTGTACTCTTTTCATTTACTTCATTTCTTAATGATGTCACTTCATCCTACAGTTTTTTACATTGATCTTCCTTTTCATTGTACTTATTCCTTACTTTGTTTCCTTCCTCTAGCTGAGCTTTTAATCTGGTAACTTCTTCTTTGAAGGCACACTCCCTTTTGTTAAACAAATCTTGTTGATCTCTGATTTTGTCTACGTGTATTTTAACTTCTGCCTCGATGTTTCTTTCACGGTCACTTCCAATATCTTCAATATTGCATGAACAAAGAAAAGTATCACTAGAAGACCAAAAATTTGTACCTAATACTTCATTTGCTTATTCATCTTCAATATAAGGTGATTCTAAATCTGAATACTTGCTTCCATCTAACATCCAATTGTCTCTCCTGTTGTCACTGTTCCTTTGAGATGTCTTCTTTCTCTGAGGCGCTTTCTTCTTTAGCTTCTATCCCTTATTTCTACAGATCTCCTTCAAGTGATCAAGCTTATGCCAAAGGACCTGCTCTGATACCAATTGTTGTAAATAACACTGAGAGGGGGTCAATCAATATTTATAAATCAATAACTTTTTTATTTCCATAATTGTATTTATATACGCTACTTCAGAGAAGGGAACTCATGTGTGCACGCAACTGTTCTTAAAGCAGCTAGTGTATATCCAGTGAACTTATGATTCAGTTAATTCATCATATGTTGATCTTTAATCAGTGCATTAGTACTTCATTAACCATATAAATAGTAACCATGGGCAGTAATAACAAAACAAACCATCACAGATAAGAAACATAGATGAACACCAAGATTTAAGGTGGACACCCTATGCGGGAAAAAATCCACCTGTTGTTGTCTTCTTTTAATATAAGAAAAACATGCTTACAATATTGTACTAGTGCAGATTCATACTAGTATGCATGAACCCACCTACAAAAGGATACTACCTTCTCTCATTCTCTAACTTCTACTGGAAGAGTGCTACACCCCCTAGCTCTTGACTAACCGATCCGTTTACTAGTACGTAGTCACCGACCTATAGAAGGCTCCAACCTTCACTCATTTTCTAGCTACTACTGGAAGGGAGCTCCAACCCACTAGCTCTTGCACTAGCCGATCGATTTACTAGTACATAGGTGCTAGCCTACAGAAGGCTCCAACCTTCACTCATTTTCCAGTTGCTACTAGAAGGGAGCTCCAACCCCATGGCTCTTGTACTATGCAATATGTTTACCAGTTGTAGGCGCTGCCTACAGAAAGCTATGACCTTCTCTCTTCCTCTAGGGACCACGTTTCATAAATTTTTAGACTGGATGCTCCTAGTACACAACAATACACATGAAGGCCTCGTTTCATCAAATTTTCATACTAGACCCATCAGCAACATTGAAGCTCAAAATCAATCACCACCACAATACAACCATCAAATACTTCTGCATCAACCAATCACTGAAACTCAATCATCCATCTCTGAGTGAAGAAGAACTCAATCAATCAAACACTAAAAACCCACCATTACTGAAGAAAATCACAATCAATCAATGTGAACATTCAAAACAATATCACCAGAACATAGTGACCAGAACACAAAGCAGAACCTAGAACTCTGCATCAACCACCAGAACCAACTACAACTTTAGACATCATATTTCATAATGTGTATGCTACTTGGATGTGCCGAACTAGCGTGCATGCATGCCTTTAACTAAGCGAACCAACATATAGATCTGCAAATACTAACTTAAAACTTCTCAACTATTCCAGATTTCAGTCATACCTAGATCATAACATTTACAGAATAAAACATGCATTAGTATTTAGATCTAGCCCAATCAACATTAGATCATGAAATGATAAGTCATTTTAGTTATTATGATCTTGATCTAACATTAGATCTCATCCCTCATCAACCACTAAGGTTCATCCTTAGTTTAGATCAAGAAAAGCACCAAAAACCCATAACATGCATATTTTCTCTTGATCTAACTCTTCATAAGATATTCATTACTTGCACACTTATCCCTTTGATCTTCTCCTCCTTATATATTTTTAGGTATTTCTCAATACCTTGGACCAAAACCACTTAGGACTAATACCTCATACCAAATACCTTGGACCAATAACTCAGACCAAAATACCTCGGACCAAAACCTCGATTTTCCATCCCATACGCGCTTTTCTTTCTGTGAAAATGTGTGTATATGTATACACTCCTTTTGTTCTATTAACCCGCATGTATATGCTTCTTGGACAAAGTGAACCAGTGTATACTTCTTAAACCACTCTCGTTCTTCAATCTTTGGAGTTATATCTATAATCCTTTGTTGTTAACCTGTTGCACTATGAGTTGTCATCTGTGTGAGTTGCCATCAAGGATAACACCTGTATCATAATGCAAACATGAGGAACATGATATAATTGAGCAGGAAGAAAAAGAGGAGCATATCTATCAGCCATGATTTTCAGAGGTGTAAAACTTGAAATGAAAAATTTTGAAGTACTAGGAACAATAGTATATATAGGAATATACAAGATTTGAGTGAAAAATAATAGAAATGTTGAGGATAAAGGCATTGATATATGAGAAAACTAACTTTTATTGCTTTGAAAATTAGTTTCAAGTTTTGTATCTTTAAGGAAGGCCAAAGGATTTATATCTTTTCGAGTCTCAATATAGTACAACAATTATTTAAGCTTGGTAGATAAATATTCCCAAAAAAACCTCTTTTTCCTCTTGTGATAAGTGTGATCCTAATTTTGGAGATTTTTTAATAAAGGATTTAAAACTTTCTTTATAAAAAGTACTTGACTCAAATTTGATTCTGATTTAGATCTAAATAGTGAATTCTCAAACTTTATGCCAAATTTAATATCCTCAATACTTTGAATTCCTTATTTAGGTAATGAAGAGCATTTTTCCAATTGAAATGTACCTAATTTTGTTTTCTCCTTTCTCTTACAAAGGATATTTTCTAGACTTGAAACACTTTCTAGAGGGTCGGGATCTGGATTCTTCCTTGTGTGAATTCTTCTAGGAGAAAAAATTCTTTAGTGGAGTCACCTTCTTATATTGAAACTTTGATAGTGGAGTTTCCAAGGAAAAAATTACAGCCAACATTGATGTTTGAACTTCTGTTCACCCTTAGAAATATGATCTGAAGCAGTATTGAAAATTTCCAGGCAAAATGGAGTTTTTTCTCCTCGAAAATAGTGCTCGGATGTTATCACAGAAAAATTCAAAGGTAACATTTTCAAAGCAATCTTTAGGCTCGAAATTGTACTTTCCAACTAGAGGGGACTCCCTCTATGAGTCTATTGTCCAATTTCATTTAACAGTGCCTCACATGATGAATCAAAGATGAATTCTAAATCATTTCCTTTTAATTAAGTATTGGAAGATCATAAATTCAATGGAAAATTGAGATAAAGATAAACATTCACGGTAAGAAATGACACACTTTAAAAGAATGGGACAATAATCTTTGTAGTGAAAAGTTTTTGTACTTTTGTATTGATACAATTTCTTCAAAATATTACAAACTATAATATTCACTCTCTAAAAAAAGTTGAACCCCCTGCTATTACAAATCATGAAATATATAGGAAAATACATATAATTATTTAAGAATTTTTCTCATATTCATTAATTACAAATTCCGATAATGGAATGTTTCAAAACAAATTAAAGTCTTTGATCTCAAAGAGAAAGTCTCCAATTACAAATAGTCTTATTAGTCTTCAAATTATTTGATATTGGTGCAACTAAAAGTCCTTCTGAATTCTTCTCCTCGAAACTATTGGATTCTTTTTTCAGAAGTTGCTAACGAAATTTTGACTCATGATTATGCTCCTAAAAATGAGTCAAGTGACTTCGTATTTGAATTTGTTCGAACTAATATTAAGAGGGATCGATACTTATGATAATTCTCTTATTTCATTTTCCCAAATAAAGGAACTTTTGTTGACTAGTTTTATCTCCTAGATGTATCGTCAAAATTGGTTGACATCTGTCAACTTCTTGGTATCTTGAGCTTTGTGTTTCCTAGTCTCTCAATTTTCTTCCACAAACTTTCAATGGATATATCATAATCTACCATTTCTTTAATAAGAACTTCTAACTCAATACAATATGCATGACAAATGGGAGGTAAATTGCTTTAATAAACTTTAACTGGTTTAAAATTTCAAAACCATCGTTTAGTTTATGGTTTAGTTTATTCAAAATGGTATCTCCTTTCAACCCCTTCACAAGATCTTCAAATTTTGAATGATCTATTTGGACTTGATTCAAAACATTATGATAATATTCTTGTGAAATAAGTTTTCCATTATCATCCCAAAAGGAAGGGAGACCCTTTTTGAAGAGCTTAATGAACACATCCTTGAAGTTTTGTACATCATGTTTCATTTGCTCTACCTCTTCCTTCACACTAATCATAAAATTACGTTTCCCTATAATATTTCTAGCCCAAACTATAATGAAAACATTATATTTTATAGCAGGAGTTTAAGAATTTGTATTAAAAGTTGTGTTTAGAAAGTGAATTGCATTTTGAGTCCAGTCTGATAATCTTCTTAACAATGTTTCATTTAAAAGCACACATTTGTGAAGGGATATACTTTCTACAACATTTTGGTCTTCTACAAATTTCAAGTATTTCCTAAACTTATTGTTATTTACTGCTAAAGAATCTTAAAGAATGTCCTCTTCTCCTTGCAAAGGAGTCTTTCCTTTGATTCTAAACTTGATATTGGCCACATTTTCCTATAAATCCTTATTATCTTTCTGGACTTGACTATCTCTTACCTCTCTTTGTACTACTTCTTGTTTAATTTTTTGGTTCCATTTATTTAGATCCTTTATTTCATTATCTTTCAAATTAATTTGGGATATGGATGTCACCAAATCTTCACTAAATATGTCTTTTCTTTGGCTGGGACTTGCAGTTGCACTCCTTAATAGTAGTTCTTTTTTTCTTTCTGTAAATCCTACTTTTCCTTATCCAAATGCAAAATTTGCCCTTAAAGTTTATTACATCTTGTTATAATGATTCTTTCTATTGTTTAATCATTGTTAGCTCTAGAGTTTGTATATGTTATGTTGATGAAAATTTTCAACTTCTTTTAAGAGTTTGAATGACATTATCTTTATCATCTAAAATCTTCTTAATTCCATGGATATTCTTGGGATTTGTACCAATAACCAAAATATCTACCTCTAACCTTTTAATTGGTTTCTTCCATGCTTTATTATCTAATTTTTCTTATTTAAGTTGACCTTCTAACTTGGAAATTGTTTCTTCCATCCTTTTATTATTTAATGCAAATGATAACAACTCAATAGAAATGAGCTCACTGGTTTTCTTATGAAAATTAAGCACATTTACTTTATTTAATATTATCTTCACTTTATACACCTTATTATCATATGCTAATTCAATACTAAAGGTATTATTTTCAAAATATCTCACACTAAGTTAAGAAACCTTGTCCTGTGATATTTTCCTGACTTTTGGAAATAATTTCATACCTTGAGCGGAGGACTACCTCTTATTCTCTATATATTGTGTAATAAATTCATCCTTTGATTTATATGATGCTCCCTGGACATCTAAAAATGAAAAACTTTGACTTTGAAAAGCAAGTTGTGACTCTTTCTCCTCTGTCACACTTTTTCCTTTCTTGTTTGTGATGTTTTGTTCTTCCTCAATAATGACAACATTCTCTCCGTGATTTGTACATTGTTCATAGTTCTCTAAATAAATAATATATTTTCCTTTTCCAACCCTCATTCTTTTTCTTTCATATTTTTCCTCATTTATTTCCATATTTTCCACCTCTGACATGCCCATTTTGTTCCCATTATCTAGTTTTTCTAACATTTGTATTTCTATTGTAAGAGGATTTACTTGACATCTTGAGAATACTCAGAATTCTATATCTTATAGAATTAAATTAGAGACTTCGAATACCAAACCCTACACCCATTCTTCCACTAATCAACCAAATAGACTTCCTTCATAGGTATCCCAGGAGAGTGAAATAGGTTCTCTTCAAAGAATAATTTTCAAGAACAATTATGGTACCTCCTATAAGGTCAGACCCGAGGTAACCCTAGGTACCTCACATAAGACAAAATAGACCTCTTTTGCATGCCTTGGAGACTCTCTTTCATATCATTTATTCTCTTTTATACTACAGAACAAGCACTAAGATATGCAAGCTCACTTGTCTCTATTAAAATGGAGACTGAATTCATTGTTTTATATCCTTTTGTGTGGCTTGTCAAGCTTACATTATAAGGTCGACATACACTAGTTGGATGATTTAAACTTATGGAGTAGCTAGACACTTCTAAATCATAAAATAATATTTCTTCTTTTGATACAAGTTCACATGGGGGTCTTTAATAATATAATAATGACCTTTGACTCATTGCCCTATAAGCATTCAATGGATGCTTTGACCTATTGACCAATTACCCAACCATGAAACCCATGCTCTATAAATAATTTTATTTTGATATTTGTGCCAATTCTTTTTCATATTTTTATGGATACATAAATATTACATCATGACATGAGTCAAATGAAAATTATGAAGATTGATACTAGTTACATTCTTCAACACTCCCTCTTAACTAGCGAGGTATTCATAATTATCCAAGCAGTACAAGTATTGTACTCCCTTTGAAAAGTTCTCATAAGAAGAGTCAGATTGATAAGCCATATTTTTTCAAGCATATTTATCATAACTAGCACTGACCTTGAAGGCCTTAACTAGACAAACTCATCTCTAGCTATGATCATTATGCTACGACGCTTCACATGAGATGCCATACTACCGCTAAGGCACATACCCCATCCAGATGTTCACAAGGTATGTCCTTTTAGGATTATTCTTATCTTGGATTAGTGGCCCAAAATCCTCAAAGCATATTGGTCCTCTTCGTCCACTCTTATCTTGGCCACCTATCATATTCTCATTGTCATATTCTCAAAGAGTGTCTATCAGCGAGATTACTTCCTATCTTGGATTCACAATCCTCAAAGAGTACTAGTATAAGATGTTTATCCAATCCTCTGGACACAATTATTTCCTTATTTCCTTCACTAAGACTTACAATTATTAGTCCTAGTCTAGTACACGATACATAAGATTAAGAACCATCCATCATCACTCCCTCTAAACTAGGGAGTATTTCCCAATCCTATATAATGAGACTCCTTTATTCCCACTCAAATCTAGAGGAGATTCCAAAATTCCACAAATTCGACTATTAATTCTTCAAAGCTTGCATGACTCACACTTTCCTTCACATATATTTATATCAAGCATACTTGCTTTCTTGGTATCATAGGTCATAGATCCATTGTCTTATGAGAGGTTCAAATCCATCCATAATTCACATCACTCTCATCTTGTATTCATCAACTAAAGAATTCTATTGAGCCTTCACATACTTCAAGATGATCATAGCTTCCTCACAAAAGTGATCTTCCTTCTTGTAGTACAAACTTTGACCTTCGGGTTATATTCTCACAATGCTACCCTTAAGGCTCAATATGAACATATATTGATCTTCATAGTTGCTAGGTATCAAATATTGAGCTACTTTTCATATTCTTTAAGTATTCCATCCACACATTTGAAATTTCCTCAACTGTCATCATGAATACCTGAAAAATTCCTCTAGGTAGCAAAATAAACAAGAAAGAAAACACCTTGGTCTTGTTTTTTCCTTTATTAACTTTATTACATGAAATTTTAACCCAGCACTGTTACAGACCCCTCCCCCTGAGGGGAACACCATCCTCGGTGTTCTATGACACCTATAACTAGTAAAACCACTGAAATAAAAAACATACTTCTTATGGAGTTTTATAACTTAGATCAATGCAATATAAAGCTTCCAGGTGCCCAGATCCTGAGTTAAACCTATTTTTTTAGTTCCTTGATCTCCTAGATGTTGGCAAAACATTTCTTGATTTCTATGGAAACCCTCCAGTCACACCCATGATGCCTAGAAGGGAGAGAATGCAGTATTTTCCACTCAATGTTGTGCCTGCGACCACAAGATTTAAGCCACTTTTTTAGGCTAGGATCCAGACCTATGCCCATAACTTAATAAAACCTTCCAGAACGATGAATGACACAAGGAAAAATCCTTCCATACAAATCTTAGACAAGAACTTTACCTAACAAGGCCTAGCCATGATAGTCATTTTGTCAGATAGATGGTGAACATGAAATCTATGTGTCATGAATGTGTATCAGAACATAGTTATGTGGAGCTTACTTGAGAAACATCAAGAAGGTCTAATTCCCTCTCATAATAGCTACCATAACATCCATTATGTAATGTATCATTAACTAGACATTAATTCATTAAAATATGATAATATCCATACTTAAATCTTTCAAATAACCATGCTTATAACCAACATATAACTAGAAAGATAAAAATGCTAGATCATCCATTAAATCCACATAATAACAAGTATAATTACTCGTCAATACAAGAGAACTTAGCTCTTATTAATCATATGCAAAAACCAACCAAGTCAGGGACTTCTATATACCACCCGACCATAGATTGAGCTAAACCAAATCTTTCTTTCAGCCACTCACCCCCATGCCATATTCCAAGCATGAATGTGGGATCTCATGGGATAAACCAATCCATAACCAACCAAGGGATTCCATAGGTTAAACTACCTCCACCCTCACCATACTGTGTTCTCACCTAAACTGGTCTCGATATCACAAAACCAAACCAAGCTTGGATGCCTCAAAATTCCTTCACCATCCCTTTAGGAATTTTCCTATCTACACCCACCTATTGAGGGCTTCCCATAGAAAACCATCTCCACCCCCAACCTTTGGTATTTTTAAGAGACCACCTCACCAAAATCCAAAACCTTCCAACAATCCAAAGCTCAAACCAGAATGAATCTCACCACACCATGGTTATCCGAAAATAGCAAGGAAAGGCTAAAACCACTGTCAAATATTGTCAAAATCCATGCCACCCACGATAAATAAACGACATGTGCACATGCATATGCCATGCATGCCAAAAATAGCTAGGAAATTATTCATGTAATTTGTTACCTCCATGTATTCCTATTGAAGTTGTTTGATGCAAACTTTCCTTGTTTGATCCTTGCTTTCCTTTGCTTTCCTTTTCCTTCCTTTTCTTCTATTGTCCTTCATTTGCTTGCTTGATTTCCTTCTCCTATTGGTGCTCTTCTCCTCTCTGAGACTAACTCTGAAACTTGAAAAAAAATTACAAATTGATGCACTCATGTATGTTTATCATTCATGCCTCTAATTTCTTCATTTTCCATTATTTTCCTTCATTTTTTTGCTCACATGGAACCTGTGATCTTTCACCTCCCTTTTCTCCTAATTTCCTTTATTTTCATAAATAAAGTGCCAAAAATGTTTTTTTTTTTCCCTTTTAATTCATTTTCCATTGCCTTTGCCAATTCCCCCTTAGCCATAAGTGCAAGTAGTGATGTCCACTAGGATATTTTTCCCAACATTCAACTTGGAATACATGTCCCATGAACTTGGTCTTATTTTGACCTTTATTAACTTTTATTACATGAAATTTTAATCTTAGGTTGTTTCATGGGGCTTCCAACAAGTGGGTGTTTGCAAAGAAAATGGGGTTGGAGCCTCATGTAGGTTGTGGGCTACATAATTTGATGTAATTTAGACTTGGTGTTTACATTTACATTATAATAAAAAAAAATGTGTGGTTTTCTCTTGTATAGGTCTCCACATAAACATCTTGTGTTAAAGCTTTATGTGGTTGGTGCACTGTTGTCTTGAAAAATGTGTTTAATTTACTACATAATTATTGAAAGTTGTAAAATACTTATTCATCCCCACTATCTGTATTTTCATGGTTTCCAACACTTTTTGCTTGGTTTTTGGCATACAAAAAAATCACTTTCTTCATGCTTCTCTTGTTTCATTTTCCATGAGATTGAGTGTTTGTATTTGGAGGTGATTTCTTCCTTGCCTTCATTTTGAGGCCTTCTTAAATTGATTCTACAATCCCATTCTTTGTTCCCATAGTTATTGCATTTGTAATGATTCATTGTAATTGATTAAAGGAGAAAAATAATTACCTTTTATAATACCACTTTCATACATACTTCTAGGTTTTCTACTTAAGTAGATATTCATTGGATCTTTAAGGAATTATCTCCTTCCATCTCTTTTCTTGCAAAATATATAACATTGACTTCTTTTTGACCAAAATTATTACATGAGTAGAAATGTCCATAAAAAAAAAAAAATTGGTACCTAAGTGTATATTGTTTACATAAAGGAATAACTTTGTTTTATATGCTTTTCCTGCCTTATTTTACATAGCCATAACCTCTCCAATAGAGATTTATATTGATGCCTTTCCTATTATTCATTAACCCTTTTAGCATATTTATATGGCTTCCATCTTCTCATTTTTTTATCCCTTTGATTCTCTCTTTACCTTTTCCTAAATTTTTGAATCAACCAACCCTATATTGATGGAGGAAGATTCAATATTTTTCTACTCCTTCATATTGTTCTTGAATACATCAGAAAAGATGGTATGTTCTTTGCATTCCTTTTTTGCTGTTAATGATCATAAGCTTGCCTTCCTCTTGAGATTCCTATGATTCTATTCATAGCTAATACCTTGATGAAAACTTGACTAAACTGAGGGGGGAGTGTGAATCAATTTAGTAAATTCATAGGCATCAAAATTATTTTCTTTAAAGTCATTAACTGAAACATTAAATGAGAAGTTTTCTACATAATGACTAGTAGATTGAATATGTGAACACCAAGTAATAATCAAACTAAAACATCACATCAACACATAATAAAAATGCATATGGACTCCGAATATAAGTGGAAACCCATAAAGGGAGAAAACCATGATTTTTCTATTGTTGTGATGCAAAGGAAAGCTCCTACTCCTTACTAAATTTAATTTTTTATGGGCTGCAACCTACAGGAAGCTGCTACCTCAAATCTCTACAAGTTGCAACATGCAAGGAAGCTCCAACTCCCATATGTTTTATGTAGGCTACAAACCATAGGAGGATCCTACCTCAACAAGCCCCAACCTCCTCAACAAGCTCTGACCTGATGTTTATCAATCCACTAGTTGAAAGGAGACTACAATCCCTTGATGCAAATAAGAAACAACAATGTGTTAGTTTACCAGCTCATCAATTCTGCATATCTCCATCTTCATCTTTGCCTCTTCTTCCCTTCAAATATGCTTCACATAAGCTTTATATGTGCAACATAAATAATGCATAACACCTCAATCAATTCTCACACATTCTCCAACTCTCTAACACATATGCCCTCCAAAATCACATCTTTTATAAAGATAGTTGGTTGGTTGTTTGTATTCCACATAAGAATATGAAGTGAATAAGCTTGACTCTTTTCCTTCCACTCATTTGTTTCCAATATCTTTAGATTGTGAATATTATAACACAAATAAGTGCTCCACCACCTATTATTCCAGCCATCTATAATGATTAGGTACACCAATATCAAAATAATGCCAAAAGAAACATTATAGCATCACAACACATGCCCTTAGGGAAAGCACTCTCGAATGTAAACAATATGCACACAACATATGAAATAAATGCAAACATATGTATACAACTTTCACTCTCCAAATCCATCTATTATTCATGTCATTGCCTCAACAACCTTGATTCTTGTCTTGGTTTTGTTGTCATGGAGTTTTGTCTTTCCTTTCATGGAGTCTTTCCTTTTCCTTGCATCACAACAATTTAGAATCACAACAAATTCTTCAACATAGAAATCTCTACAAAATTATCTAAGAATTTTAGCATATGTATCACAACTCCTTTATGCCTTAACTTGCATTACATCAGCCCACCATGACTTATCAAATCCATCAACACAAGCATCAAGCCATAAACACAAATATACCCAAGTGCAACAACATCTTCATTCAAATAGGCCACACCATTCTCTTTACACTCCTTTGCATACTTTTACTGATCTTGTTCATTAGTGCATACATTATCATTTCAATAACAACACAATCATATATAATAACTCAATCATCACATGCCATATCTCTATTCTATTATTGCTACTCCTATTTTCTTCTTTTATTGTTCATTTGCCTTGCTATTTTTCCTTGCTACTGCTCATATTTTGTTCTTTTGTTACCCTTAGTGTTCCTTGTTGCACCTCCTTTGTCGATATTTTTTTTGTTCATTTCTTATGTTAATTTGCTTTTTTTGGTCTTACTCCATCAATGGAAATAATGTTATCAATCTCTCCCTTTGACATTGATGGAAAAACACTGATCCTCCATTCCTCTCCTTACCTCCCCCTTTGACATCAATGACAAGGGGGTGTAGTGAAGATTTGCAAGAAGGTCATAAGATTAAGATGTTGATGTTCTTTAATCACAATTTAAGAGCAACTTTGGCCATTTCTACAACTCCAACATAGGTCCTTTTATCATCAATGAACCCACTAATGTGAACAAATACACAATCATGGATGCCACATTCTCTAGAAATTCATCATCTCATAAACCTCTCCACGGTTTTCGTAGAGGTTTGAGGCTTTCAAATTTATCTAGTGAAACTGCAATGTACTCTCCATTTCTTAACTCTAGAATCCTCATAGAAAACATATGTTATCAAAGGCTTCCACTTTAACTCCTACTTAGTCTTTCAATCTTCCAGAGATAGAATTTCTTTAAAACAACAATCCAAGGTTGGTTCCATAATATTATGCATGTAACATATATCATTAAAGAGGTCGAAGTAATCATTGGAAGCAGATTATTCCAAATACATTTGGCAAATAAACACTAATGCTCAAATGAACATTGCTTGGAAAATAATCACAAGTCAAATGAAAGCTGCTCCAAATAGGCTTCAAAATGCATTACAAAACATTGTAAGGATTTTGTTGGTAGAACATTTTGTAAGGTATTTCATTGTTGGCTTTGTAAGATTGTTGAAAGTACCTTGGAATATAAGAGGCATTATAATAATAATAATACGTGTGCATATTGATTCCATGTTTTCCATGAATGCTGGAATATAGTAATGCATTATAATAATAACCTTGCAATATTATCACTACATATTATAATTAATGTTATCAATGAAAAATGTTGTTTCCAATAACATGTTAACATTGCTCCAAGAATGAATTGGCATTGTTCTAAAGTTTGTATTAATTATTCTCCATAACATGCATTTCTCCAAGAATGAGTTGGCCTTGCTCTAAAGTTTGTATTAATTTTCCTCCATGGCTAGGTGTATTGTAATGTATCAATCAACAACCCCAACACATAGGCAACAAATACAAACCATATACCAACACTATGCACCAAGATATTCATCAAAACAATATTCAACAAAGCTATTCACTATGGCAATATTAACCAACTCTATTCACCAAGATATTATTCACTTGCAATTGTGTGATCATGCTTGACTAATTCCAATAATGATTTACCTTTCAAATAAATTCTCATGCACCATGATAAAAAGAAATACCAAATATATCCACATGTGAATTTCACTCATCATTAAATCACCCCATGGTTTATATAAACAACTCATAATTATCATTAAATCAACTCATCCTTTATATAAACAACTCATAGTTTTTCTTCAAACCATTTTTTTTTCACACCAAACCCATTACCACACCAATCAACAAATGGGTTTAGAAAACTATGTTCTTCTCTAAACCATTCACGGTTTTCTTAACTCCAATCAATTCCATATCCATTCAATATATTATAAGTAGTTCAATATATATCCTTCCACTATATATACGCTCTCCATGAAGCCATATGGATCATTCCAATAGTGATAGCATGAAGGCTAATGAATGTAGCATGTAGCTTGGTATCTTTCATATAATCACAAATATGTGCCAACGCTCATGTATATACCAATAGTACCAATTCTCATGTGCCAACATAAATATGGGCCAATATTGAATGGCGTGCCAACCCTAATTATAACGTTGCCTTTATTCAAATATATTAGCGCTGCTTCCAAAGCCACGGTTAGCGGCCACATAAATTAGCGTGTTGCATTATTAACTGCTTTAATGCTACCCCTTTAATGTGAAGGCTGTATTATACAATAAAAGTTGAACGATGATAAAAATATATATGATAATACATGTTGGAATGATAATATACAGGTTCGAATGGTAATAAAGCGCCCCCATGTTGTTCATGATAATGGATCGAATGATACCACCGCACCTATGATAGTATAGTATATGTATAATATCATGCAACTATATATACCAGGCTCCAATACAAGTTAGGCAGCATACCAATTATGTTCAACGATAATATGAAAAGAGACTATTATATATCCAATGATACCACGTTGAGTTAGAACTAATATAGCCGAGGCTTTAACGCTGTTGGAATATATTAATAACGCACTCCATGCAACGTTGTCCTCCATAATATGTGTTACTGCCATCCATTCTATCTTGACGCTAGAGCATTTGTATATTCTGCATGCTATTTATCCTTTTAGGTCAGAAGATAAGGCTACCCCTGAATAAATATCATAATGTTGCCCATGAATAAACCATCTCTATGTTTTATGTAAGCTAAGACTATCCCGTATAAATTATTTTAATGATGCTCTAAATGTTATATTTGTTGGAAAATCAGAAAGGCAGTAAATGTTTTGGTGATCTTCATAATTATTTGTGATGTTTATTATTAGTAGGATTTTTTATATTTTCTTTCTTTACTTCATCAAGTAATGACTAAAAACAACAATACATAAAATAATGGGCACAAGATGTAGGCACATGCCAAAGAAAAACTTCCCTTGAGAGAAAAACGTGTCAAAGTATTATTTCAATAGTATTCTTTGAGATTCTTTACCCCAGACCAAGACCAAACCTTCCCTCCATACCAAGTCGGCATCTAGAAGATTGACCTCTTCTAAGCAACTTGGACTATGCAACAACTAACAACTTCCAGAGCAGTCTATCTTGGAAGACTTTGTTCTCCCAATCTAGAACATGAAATAGAGAGAGACCACCACCAAAATTTCAATTTTCCTAAACTCCTTAGACTCCCCCAAACATTCACTTCGTCTTCCTCACAACAAACTTTCCTAGCTTCCTACTTCGCACTTCTGCCCAACAAATAGATTTTCACACTTCTGCTGAGTAGAGAGAGAATGAGAAGTGATGCACCAAATGAATTTGAAGTCCTGCCTTTTATAGGCTTCTTGGTGGGTCAAATGGGTCCTTTAGCCGATATGGTGTGGAGGTTCCATAAGTCATATTTTACTCAATACTAAAAATTTTCACATGATTCAAAAGCCCAAGAAGGGTATCTTTAAATGTACAATAATTCTACAGACTTAGAATAAATCCTAGAAGTCCTCAAGGGAGACTTTGACATAAAACATGGTGACCCAAAACTCATGCTTTAATAAGTCACAATAATAATAATAATAATAATATTTTTTATTTATTCTTTTGACAAGTACATTACATAATGACTCAAGTACATTATTGAAAACCCAACATAGTTACTTTTTCCAACACTCCCTCTTAACTAGGGAGGTATTCATAATGTACATATGCAACGGAAGATCTCAAACTATATGAACCATGAAGAACTTTAAGCACCACAATGACACGAACTAGATTCTTGATGAGGGCAATCTATCCAACGAGTCAATCAATTTAGGCACCACAATGCCATGGACTAGATTCATGACCAAGGCAATCTATCCAACCAGCCACTCAACAGTTTAAGCACCGCAATGCCATGGACTATATTCCTGACCAAGGCAATCTATCCAAGTGGGACTAATATGGACTCAATCTTTCATCCCCTCTAGGTACCATTAGGCTTACTTTTTAACCATCAAACCAAAATTCCACGTGTGTATCCAAAACAAAGCTCAAAGATCAACACCACCTTTTCAACTTCTAGACATCAACACAATGTGTCAGCCATATGTCCTCCGAGGCAATGCTTCTCTCACAAAGCCTCAACACCCCCTGATCCAGCACATCAAGAATGACCAATCTCTCCCAATCAAACTGATTGGTAACCAACATGATTTCCTTTGTGAGATTCACTTGTACAAACACAACCCCAATCAATAATATACTTTTGCATGTGCATAACCAAATATAAACCTCCGGGGTCTTCGAGGCAACATATGTTTCTTTTGAATTTTCCATAGTAGGACTATCAACCGAATCTTTGATAGAAGATTCCTTAATCATACATTTTTCTTCCTACTTCATATGCAGCAACATATCAGTCAGATCTTGCTTTCCTTCTTTCAGTAGAACTTCAAAATGCATTCTCCAATTTCCTTTTTCTGTTCACTATCTTCACTCAGACTTATGGTTGTTAGTCCTGGTCTAGTGCATGACACATGAAGATGAGAACCATATCTGACACTCCCTTTCAACCAGGAAGCATCTCTTTATCTGAACTTCCTCTTAATCTTAGGGAGATCTCTTCTATTCATGCTTCCTCCAGGAGTCAACTTCTTCTTTTTCGACATAGGAGGATCTTTTAATGGCTTCCAACCATTTCATCAGAGTTATCCTCAACCTCATCATGCTTGTCACATCGAGTATCTTCACCAAGTTAAAGATTGTGTACTGGCACAAATTATTTATCACATCGAGCATCTTCACCAAGTTGAAGATTGTGTACCTACACATCTTGCTTATCACATCAAGCATCTTCACCAAGTTGAATATTGTCTACTTGCACATCTTAGACAGAAATTAAAAAACAAAACTATAGAAGCATGACGTTAGCCATATCAAAAACATGGAAGTATTTCAACTTTATTCATATCACATACGCAGACTTAATTATAAACAAGAGACATATACTCTTCAACATCTTGCTAGGGACTTTGTCATACACCCTAGACTACTTCATATCAACACTCATTTCATCTAGGGTTTCAATATGTCTTCCAAAGGTATGACATACCTTACTAGAACATATAGAAAACCCTAGAAACCATTCACACAAATATGGATCTACAAATCATCTAATATCCTTCTAAAATACATTTGTTAGACTTCTCACTAGGGATTCATAAAAATCCTATATTGCATCCAAAAGAATCAATCAAAGTCAATCACAACTTAGTCATTAACCTGACTAGCTTCCACTAGCATTAGCTCCAAACCCCTAGACTTTCAATCAACCATCAATCAATCACTAACATGACCAACTACTACTAAGGATAGTTGCAAACCCTATATTCTGAGCAATCATCATACTAAACCAAAAATTCAAATCTTAAATTATCATATAGTCAACATTTATTAGAGACTTCTACTTCGACTAAGGTTAAGACTCCAAAACCATAGAATTCCATTTTCACAGATTCAACAATCTTATACAAATCTAAAATCATCATATTCTAGAGATTTTGATTTGAATAAGTTTTAATTCCAAAACCTTAGATTTCCAATATCAACAATCATTACATGCATAAATCTCATATTGTTATATTTCACACTAAACAATGTCACTACTAGGGTTTAACTGCCAAACCCTAGATTTTCATTTTTCAACAATCATGTAATAGATTTTAGATTGTTATATCGCACATACTAATCAACTTTTAACTTCACTAGGGCTTAGTTATAACATCCTAGATTTCCAAACATCAACATCCTGGAATCTCAAACAAGGACTTCATTAAATCCTAAGACTCATAACCATCAATGACTAGGTCAACGCACATATATAGGAATTCATAACCATACAGAAGCATATCATATGTTCAATAACATTAATACATCTAACCTAGACCAAGCTAGGGATTCAACCAAAAGGACATATCTATATATGTCTAGATTTTATCACCCTTCAAATACATTTCATATCATGAGATAGTCAAACCCAACTTTACAAATATAAATAAGAGTTAGA
The DNA here is from genome assembly GCA_000404065.3 of Pinus taeda. Taxonomy (NCBI): domain Eukaryota; kingdom Viridiplantae; phylum Streptophyta; class Pinopsida; order Pinales; family Pinaceae; genus Pinus; species Pinus taeda. The sequence continues at coordinate 303,479 of APFE030445827.1, forward strand.
CATAGAAACAATTGATTATACTAGGGTTTGATCAGACAACAGACACATACCAAGTAAATCAATTCTAAGACAATATAAGGGTCTTTCTCACACATTCCACCAAATGCTAATGATCTAGGGTTCCATTGTCGAACACACATTCCACCAAACCCCAATGAGGTAGGGTTCCAATGTAGAACACACATTCCACCAAATCCCAATGAGCTAGGGTTCCATTGTGGAAACATAGCAAACCCTATATTATCAAAACTTCAAAGGTTCTAAGATTTTAGATCTTATCATTCCATCCTAACAAGTTAGGATTTCTCGATCATACCAAAATCATAAATATGAAATCATCAATAAAGACTACAACTAGCATTTCACAATATCCCTAATTAGTTTAGGGTTTCAAACATTCACAATGGCATAATTTTCGATTAGGGTTTTCCAGAACTTGTCTAGGGTTCTACCAAATCAAACAAGAGTGGATTGCGTAGATTTATCAAGAGATTAGTCACCCAAACAAGAATCACTAGGATTTAGTACTACTAGTCATAACAAGGTTAGTAATACATCATCAAATGAATAAAATTTTCAATCAATGAATTCAAAGCATACCTTTGTTTCTTGACTAACCTTGTCTTGAGAGATCCTCCTTCTTGCGAATGTTTTCCCTAATCAAGACAATGGATGGATAATGGTGATTAGTATTTAACATAATCAAAACGAAATGAATGCATGAGCCCAAAACTGAAAAGGCATGAGATACTTATCTTTTTCCGGAACAATCTCATTAATGGCCAAGAAATCATCCATGAGTCTAGTTATCTTCACAAAGAAGGTTTCCATAGTATATTTTTTAGTCATATTCGTAGTCCTCAACTCATTCTTCAAACTTGCTACTTGACCAATGTTCGTAACAGTGAACATATTCGGCAAGGCTTCATACATATCCTGAGCATGGTCAATGTTAACTATGAATGGGACAAGGTTGTCTTTTATTCCTTATACCACAAGAGTCATAGCCATTAATTCCAAATCCCTAAACTTTTCTTTGTTGGCATCACTAGCTTCTTCTGTAGGCTTCATTATATTTCCTTTTACCAAATCCAGTACCCTGTTCTTTTCGAGGATTAGGTCAATCCTCTTCTTCCAAGCTCTGAAGTTAGATGCTCCTTCAACTTTGTTCTCACCCTTGATTGAGTTAGACATATTCCTTGAATATACTAGACTCCTTTCCTGAGATAGTGCCTATGAATGGATCTGCCTTTTTCTTTCTTCTTCACCAAAGCTTTGATACCATGTTGGAAAATCAGAAACGTAGTAAATATTTTCATGATCTTGATAATTACTTGTGATTTTTCTAATTATTACAATTTTTTATATATTCTTTCCTCAGTTCATCAAACAAATACCAAAAATAATAGTACATAAAACAATGGACACAAGATGTAGGCACATGCCAAGGAAAAACCCTCCTCGAAGGGAAAATCTAGCCAAAGTAATTATTCCTTTCAATATTATTCTTTGAGACTCTTCACCCTAGACCAAGACCAGAACTTCCCTCCACACCAAGTCATCCTTCAGAAGATTAACCTCTTCCCAACTACTTCAACTATGCAGCAACATGCAACAACTAACAATTTCTGGAAGCAATCCAACTTGGAAGACTTCATTCTTCCCATCTCAAACATGAAATAAAGAGAGAAAGACACAAAAATTAATATTTTCCTTGACTCCTTAGACTCCCCAAAACTCACATTCACTTCAGCTTCCCGACAACAGACCTTCCCAGTTTCTTACTTTGCACTTTTGTCCAACAAACAAATTTTCACACTTTTTCCTAATAGAGAGAGAATGAGAAGTGATACACCAAATGAATTCAAATTCCTTCCTTTTATAGGCTTCTTGTGGGTTCGAATGGGTCCTTAGGATAACTTGATCTTCCCTTAAACCGACATAGTGTGGAGGTTCCATAGTTCATATTTTACTCAATACTAAACCTTTTTACATGGTTTAAAAGCCCAATAAGGGTATATTTAAATGTCCAGACAATAATTTTATGGACTCAGAATAAATCCCAGAAGTCCTCAATGAGGAATTTGACCTAAAACATGGTGACCCAAGCATGAAACACATGCTTTAATAAGTGTTAATAATAATAATAATAATTTTCTTTATTCTTTTGACAAGTACATTACATAATGACTCAAGTACATTATTGAAGACCGAACATAGTTGCTTTTTCCAACAATATTAATGTTCAACGATGCCCAATATATTATGAACTATTTGATTTTATGCACCATGCAGTAGCACCAACTTTTCAGTGGAGAATGGCAAACATTATGCAACAAGCTACCAACTATTCAGATATTTCTCTCTCTCACATGATGCATGCTCACTAAATTTTGTGTACAGAGATTCAATATATGTTGTTGTAAGTGCTGTAAAATATAATGTCTCATGTTGCAATATATGATATACAAACTAACTATATTTCTCCAAATTTAACAAAAGAGAAAATGAAGGACACAAATCCCATCAATCACCAAAAATGTGTAATCTTCCACCTGGTCCATACTATATATTTCCATCAAATCTTATCTTAGCCTTGTAGTGGCCTGGACTGTCATAAATCACGAGTTAATTTATTTTGAATGGTTCGTAACCCTTTCTTTTCTCATTGGCACAACTTTAAGAGATACTGTAATAGTAAAAAATATCCCTAGAGCTCGAAAATGTCTACAATTCATTTCTAATATTAATGTTTGTTTGGAGGTCAAGTATCTCAAAACAAACTTCAGAAAATCCACATGCAAGCTCTCCATAAACTCAACATTGCTAAAATTATGAAGGTAGGAATTTTTTTTATAAGAATGCGCTGTCAACAACTTCAAGGCATCCATCATGTATGCTATTGTCACTCCTAGAGACAGGAGTTGATACAAGACCAGTGCCTAGGACATCCTAATTAATGCTGTCAAATTTGTCTTAAGGACTTGTAACACCATATTTTTGCATGTAATTCAAATAATATTGATTCAAAACCATTCATAAATATACAATGTATGAACCAACACACATGCAAGAATACACAGGAAATGGTCCTCGATCGGCGATGGCCAAATCAGATTGAGATCTTGTAGCAAATTAGTTACTAAGATAGATGTAATTGTAGAAGATAGTAGAGGAGAAATACATTGTACAAAGCTTAAACCTTAATAATTATGTATGTCTATATTTAGAGAGAAATGAGAGAAAGAAAATATTTATGGAATGGTAAGATAAATGAAGTGCTTTCTATAGACTTAATTTCCACGTCCATACAAGCATTATCCATCAATAACTTGATCGAAATGAATTTGAATCTAATGAGAAATATATATGGCAGCTACTTGACATGAAATCTGAGAAGAATATTCAACATATATGAATACACAAAGGGAGATGTACATATTGCAATCCAATAAATTGGAATCACCAAAAGTCTTGCATTAATTTTCTTAGAAACATACATATATTAAGATTCATAACATTGTCTTCATGAAACCATGAAAAAGTCATTTCCAAGAGTTCTTTCCAAAAATTATGAATTGTCTTTGAGTTTTTCTTCCCTCTTATAAGGAGAGGGGGAGCTTTAGAAATAGTTACAAAATATCTCAGTCGAGCTATAGTTATCTGATCAACTAGCTATCTTTGCGTATGAAGGCTCTGATGCCCAAATAATTACAAAGGATTCGATTTCTTTCTTGAAAATGCAAAAATTATAGAATAATAGAGATAAGAAAAACTAAATGATGGTTAAGGAAAGTATCTCCATGACATTCATGTGATGGCCTCTGATCAGACTATGTCTTTTCCATGGTGTTCCTCTTCAATTTCTCAGTCGATTCACCCATGATTTTCACCTTAACTGCTTGAATTCCCCACTTTCTGGAGCTGGGAGTGATAAACTATGGTGGCCTTAGTGGTGTTCTAGAATCATAACTTCCAACTCATCCATATTTTAGCTCTTCTACGCAACACTATCGGAACCCAATATGTCTTTCAATATTACCATAGTGTTATATCGAAGCTTCAACTCATCGAAACTTTATTTTTAAATAAATTACGAAAACACAGAGTTCCAATGTCCTTGGCCCTTCTGCGATTAGCTCCTCATTTCTTATACACCATAGAACCACTGCCTGTGACCTGCCACTTAACCTTAAGGTGCTAGGATGTTTTGTTCGTGTCAGGGCCATTTTTCCTTCGTTATGTACTTTACACCCCTTAGTTCTTTAAACTCTTCTTGACCATGTGTCAACCCAATATTGAAGCCCCTATCATAAAAATGTTTTCAAACACTAACTGTTCTAAAGTTCCAACATCCTTAACCTCTGATACGCTAACCTCCGATATGAAATCATCACTCCACATGGCACCTCACACGTGTCATCCAAATTTGTCCCCTTAGGCCCCTCAAAATGCCAAAACTTCCTGCCATGTGTCCTATCATACCACCACGTCATGCTGACATCAATTGTCATTGTAGCTTTATTGGAACCAATCATATGCTTCCATGTGTCTTTATCAGAGCCAATCATATGTTTCCATGTGTACCGCTAGAGGAGCGAGAAAAGGGCCCATCAAACTTAGGTTTTCCAATGAAATCCTTCATTAATCATTTATCAGCATTCCCCGACACTTTCTAATACTATTGGCACTTTATAATATCACAAATTTTTAAAGGTTCAACCTTTAAGAAGTTTTTATTCTGCGATACGTTGATGTTCCAATGTGACGATGCTCCTCTAACCTCTGATACTGCCTACTCTGACGCATCATACCTCCAATATTGCAATGCACAATGTGTTGGACATCTGATATCGCGATCTCTGATATTCCTTCCTTCCTAAGGCTTCAAATCCTTCAAACTTCAACAAACCATGTATTTTGATCCAAGAGTCCATTTTTGGAAATCAACATATCATTGCAAAAATTGCTGAAAGAATTTTCCAGTGGAGAGGGTCCAATGTAGGCTTTGAGTCCTTCTACTACTTGGAAGATGGCTACAAACTTCTCTGCTCATTGGCTTTTTGGATAGATGAAAGCACACCCACCATGATGATCCTCCACATGAAGCCTACAACTATTATAGGAATCCTTCTAATCCATGCATTTGTTGCGACACACATTCTTGCCAATCTAATTAACATCAATGGCCCATATCCTTTAGAAAATTCCATAATTCACAATGAGATAAATCTATTTTGAACCGTTTGAAGTATCCACTATAGTTTCATTGTAGTTGTCGGTGCCTTGAATGTCATTTAATAATATATGGGTTAAATAAATAACACTTCTTATAGTTCATCAATATAGTAATTGCTGCAAATGAAGCTTAAGAAACACCATATATTTTAATTACTGCAAATGAAACTAAAGGGACACCTCAATGCATATTGCATACATTGTTTGAATGAATCATAATGTAAAACCTTTAATTAGGGCATAAAACCCTAATTTACTGACTATCTTTAGCTAATTAAAGAAATGTTATATGAATTTTTCATTTTAGTGTCCACACCATGTAATAATCACATTAAATACCATATTATCATATAATTCAATTCTAGCTATAGTTAATCTTGAGGAATATAATATATAACATGCATCATATTTATAAGTCGCACCAATGCACCATTAGAAATATTTTTCCTTTATTAATTAGCTTCTTCAGTTGTTGAGTTTCACTTGGTTGTGTATCACCTAAGAAGAGTGTTTTACATTGTATATCAGACCAAACTCTACCCGTATTCAAGGTGACACAACTTACAAGATCTCGGTGTCTACATCCTTTCAGTGTGATAGAAGACAAAAAACTTGAAAATGACCTATGTGGTAGAACCCAAAATATGCCTATGGTTAATGAATAGCCCCTATAAACTTGTATCTTTGCATCCCTGTCACTTGTACTTCTTTGACCTTTGTAGGATTGATCACTTGTATTCTCAACGCTTAATGAAAGCTATTATTAGACTATGTCCTCCATTATAACTTCTCTTTGGATAGCTGGCACATTTATTCTTGATTGTGAAAACAAAGAATGTATAATAAGAATATCCCTAACTGTTCATTTGTCCTTTGTCCAACTCTCAATCTACATTACAACTAATTTTCTTGGTGCATACACTGTATTCATTCCCCCTCTCTTTCATGTAACCTATCTATAGTAACTTGCTCGATCATTTATGTAATGCTATCTTCAAATAATGACTAGGTAATGTCCTCCTTCCATGCTTTCTTAGGTATTCATTCTAAGTTGGCTTGCCATACTCTTCATTGGCAGTCTTTTCCATTATCTTTATCCTTGTTTTTTTTTTCAATTCATTGATGGAAATTTTAAAACATCAAAGCCCCTCTGAGTTCCCACTTCTCCTTAAAATCCTTTCATGATGACCCATATCTTCAAACATATGTATATATCTATTAGTTTCGAGGGAAGTAGGTGCAAAATATTATGAGATATCTTCCACCTCTGCAATAAAATTTTGTGCTTTTGTTTATGTTCTCTTGCATGAATGCATATCAAGATTGGAGCACTGTATTTCGATTTTTTATTCCTTTTTACTTTCAAAATCTAGCTTGGAGTCTCTGTCGAGAAGATTCAAGGAATTTAGCTTATGTTCCCCCACTCTCCTTTTCTTCTCATTTTCCACCAATTCATTCTTCCTCTCCCAATATTTTGTGAATTTCCTTTATTGTAGACTTTTTCTTGGAAATATTCATCAACTTCACTTATTAAATCATCTCTAGTCTAAGGATATTCACATTTTCTTCATCATTTTTCGTTAATTCTTTTCCCAAATTTTCTTATTTTTCTTCCAATGCATATTGGACACCACTAATTTCTTTCTTCTTCCTTTTATTCATCAATCCTTTGCATTTATAAGTATTCTATTTTTGGGAATATCCTTGAAGCCATTATTGTTTTGTTATTAGCATTTGGAGTCCCATTCACAATGCTCCTCTTCTTCTTCCCCTTTTGTTTTTTTAAAGTCATATAATTTGAAGAAGGATTTAATTATTTGAAACTAGATATTGCTTCCTCAAGCACAACGCCTGCCTCTTTCATTTTTTGCAACAAACACCTTGTTTGAAATAGTTATTTCGAAATAATTGTGATGATTTTGTTTCCAATTAGGAGAGGTGTTCCTTCAGGTTCATCATGTTTTATAGATATATTATGAATAGAGAGCTCTTTTTCCTTACAAAAAATTCAAAAATATTAGATTTGTGTTGGAACTACTATACACAACTTTTAGATCCTCTAATTATGATGGCCCAACATACTGCAAAATCATCTTTGATGGAATATCCATCACTGGTTTCAAATTATTTCCAAGACTTTAGAGATAGATTTGCAGTGGAGTCACTTTTTTCTTTGCATATTCAAGGATTTATAGTCAATATTGGCCATCAGGTGTTCTTGATCTAACACTAATGGATTCTTCTTTTCTTATTGAGTAACTCCCCCTAGACCAAGTTAGGTCACTGGTTATTCTTTATTCTTTCTCTTCCATACTTTATTAGGTTGTCTTATCTTGTTTGCATTTCTTTCATTGTTTTCTCTTCTTGAAGTTGTTTCCATCTTCTATCTAGAGCTCTTTAGAATATGTGGCAACTTATAATCATTTTCTTTGTGGCCAAGATTGTCACACACAAAACATCTTCTGTGGCCAAAATATGGATAAAATGGTCTGTTTGTTTTTGCATTCATGTTTTTATTTATATACACTTTGCATTAAACAACTTTATCTCCAAATTCATTGCACCAACTATAGTAACCATAAAAATGATTTGTGTACCTGGTGACTGATAGATTTCTTTATTTGTTTGCTTGATTATGCCTTCTTATTTTCTACATCTTCTGTTGATTAAATTTAATTTGCTTTCTCTTACATTTTGCTCCCACATTTCCATGTTCATGACAAGAAAAACATGTGATATTTTTCATGGAAGCAAAAAATTTCCTTTGATATCTTCCAAATTTATTTAGTTCATCTCGAGGAGAAAATGGCCTTTTTTCAAACTTCATTTTCTTTGATTCATTCTTTTCATGTTTATTCTGTTGTTTTCCTATGTTTGTTTCCTTGTTAATCATGTTGCTTGTCCCTTCTCCTACAAGTCTTTCCAGGGTTGTTATTTCCTTCTTAATGGATAATTTATCTGAGTTTTTCATCAATGCATTATCCTCTTATAGTTGTTTCACAATCTGTTCTTTTCTTCTAACTCACTTCTAGCTAAATTAGTCTCAGCCTCTAACCTTTCACATTTATCTTCTTTCTCCTTCAGTTGTCTTCTCATCACCTCCTTTATTCTTCTTTCTTCTTCAATATGTGTCCTTAGGCTAATTATTTCCTCCTTGTCTTCATGCTCTCTTTCATCACATTTCTGCACCAATTTCTTCAAAGCTTATTTTTCATTCCTCAATCTTTCTATTTCAGTCAAGTCAGGTTCATACATACATGCAAAATTCTTATTTGACTGAAAACTTTTCTTTTGGCAAGGATTTTTCTTCCTCCTCTTACCCATCTCCTTTTGAATACTACTGATACTATTATCTCCTTCATGAATGAGTTGTAATCTATACCAGATTTCTTTTGCAGAAGTTAAATCTATTACTGTATCAAGATCCTTATTATGAAGATTGTTATACATAACACATTTTTCCTTGTAATTCCATTGTTTTTCTTACAAAAAGGGAGCGTCTTTGAAGTAACCATCACATACAAGCTTCCATACACCAGATCCATAAGCTATCAATTCTATTGTAACCTTATTCTCCATTCATGAAATTTTGCTGCACTCAACACAAGTAAACTTCGGTAGTCAATGATTCAACCAATTCTACCTTCAAGCTATTAGGCTTACACTTAAGGAATCGGGAGCCTGCTCTGATACCAATTGATGAAAACTGGGGGGGGGGGTTGAATCAATTTAGTACATTCATGGACATTAAAATTAATTTCTTTAAACTCATTAACTAAAACATTAAATGAGCAGTTTAACACATAATGACCAATAGATTGAATATGTGAACCGACACATGAATACAATATGGACACTAGATATAACCAGAACCCCATAAAGGAACAAAACCACAATTTTTTTTGTTGTTGTGATGCAAAGCAAGCTCTTACTCCTTATTAAATCTGATTTTCTATAGGCTCCAACCTATAAGATGTTGCTACCTCAATTTTATGCAAGCTGCAACATGTAAGGAAGCTCAAACTCCCATATGTTTTTTGTAAGCTACAACCCACAGGAGGTTCCTTGCTCAACAGGCTCCAACCTAATGTTTATCAAGCCACTACTTGAATGGGGACTACAATCCCCTGATGAAAATAAGAAAAAACAATCTGTTGGTTTACCTAGTCATCAATTCAACATATCTCCATCTTAAACTTTGCATGTTCTTCCCTTCACATCTGTTTCACATTAGATTTATATATGTTGGGTAACACCTCAATCAGTTCTCAATCTGTTCTGACACATTCTCCAACTCTCTAACACATATCACATCTTTTTTAAAGATAGTTTGATGGATGTTTGTATTCCACATAAGAATATGAAGTGAACAAGATTGACTCTTTTCCTTCCACTCATTCATTTCCAAGCTCCTTATATTGTGAATACTATAACATAAATAAGTGTTAAACCACATATTATTTCATCCATCTATATGTTTAGGTACTCCAATATCAACACAATGCCAAAAGAAACATTATAACATCACAACACATCCATGCAGTGCAAGCACTCTCCAATGTAAACAATATGCACACAACATAGGAAAGAAAGCAACCATATGCATACAACATTCACTCTCCAAAGTAATCTATTATTCATTCCATTGCCTCAATAACCTTGATTCTTGTCTTGGTTTTTTTGTCATGGAGTTTTCCCTTTGTTGTCATGGAGTCTTGCCTTTGTCTTGCATCACAACAATTTAACTCAACAACAATTTAGCATCAAAACAAATTCTTCAACATAGAAATCTCTACAACATTATCTGATCATTTTAAGATATGTATCAGAACTCTTTTATTCGTTTACCTTGAATTACATCAGCTCATTGTGACTTATCAAATCCATCAACAAAAGCATCAAGCCATCAAAACAAATATACCAAAATGCAGCAACATCTTCATTCAACTAGGCTACACCATTTTCTTTCCGCTCCTTTGCATACTTTTATTGATATTGTTCATTAGTGCATGCATTATCATTTTAATAAAAACATAAACATATATAATAAGTTAATCATCACATGCCATATCTCTATTCTCTTGCTGCTACTCCTATGTTGTTCCTTTATTGTTCATTTGCCTTGTTGCTACTCCTTTGTTGTTCCTTTGTTGCCTTTAGTGTTCCTTGCTTCTCCTCCTTTGTTGTTCCTTTTTTTTTTCCTTACTACTATTCCTTTTATTTTACTGGTATTTTTCCATCAATGGTAATAATTCCATCATATCTTTCTTGATTAATGAATATCATTGATAGATAAGGACATGATCTAACATTTCAGTACCTTTTATTAGCCTTACATTTTGATTCAATTGTTCTATTAGTTTTTCTTTTCCTTTATTAAGGACACAATTTCTTCTTCCCATTTCTGACAGTGTCATTGTTTTTCTTTTAAATGATTTGTCAAAATCCCCTTTATTCTTTCAGTTTCTCCTAGTTCAATTTTCAGAGAATGATCAAATCTTCATCACACCCTTCATTCTTACATTCTTGTATTTGAAGTTTTAATGGATTGGATTTTATCCTTAGTTGTGTTATTTCTTCCAGACCACTCACAAGTTTTGCCTCAAGATCCACTTCCTATTCAACCTATTCTTTAGTATTATTTATTGCTCATGGCTATGAATATGATTTCTACTCTCTTGTCATTAGAAATACATTCATCACTTTCATAGTCACTATTTTCTTTGGTATACAAACTTTTCTTTTCGATATATCATTTTCTTTTATGATCACAAGATTTGAATATGTCTTTATCATAAATATTATTCAATTTTTCATATGGGCACCTAGATGCATAGTGACCTATTTTATGGCACTCAAAACACTTGAATGGAATTTTACCTTTTAAATTTCCAGTTCTCCTTTTTAGCTTTCTCGTGATTTGAGCTTCTTCACTTTTTGATTCATGACTTGAATCTTCATGGGACTTTTGTCTATTTATTCCTTTTCCTACTTTAAATGTTTCCTCCCTTGATCCTAACTTCTTCTTCTCTGTTCTCATTTTGTATGTAGTGATAATTCCACTAATAACATCTTTATTCATATTTTGAAGATCTGGCATTTCTTCAATCATTGAAGCTTTTGGATTGAATGTTAAGGGAAGGGATCTTAGTATGTTGTGAACAATTTCAGATTCCTTAATTTTCTAACCAAGAACTTTGATAGTATTGACTATCTCATCTACATGAATAAAGAATGCTATAATATTTTCATCTTCATCCATTATTAGACTTTCAAACTCTCCTTTATGAGTTTGCAACTTGTCCTTTATCACTTTGGCATCTCCTTCATAGTTTCTTTGAAACTTCTCCCAAACCTCATTGGTATATTTATAGTGAATAACTTTTACAAACTATGTATATAACAATCCACATAATATGGAATTCTTTTATTTTTCATTATTTTGATAGAGAATTTCTCCATCTTGACTAGACAGAGGAGTTGTTGGAACCTTACAACCATTTTCAATAGACAATAAAATATCAATACCTAGAGACATTATATAGGCACTCATTCTTGTTGTTTCAATGGTTGTTTCATGTCGGTTGGTCAATGATGTTTTGTTTTCTCTTTCTTGGTATGGGCTTTTGTAAGCCTCGTCTTTTTACTTCTCGGGGTGCCCCTTGTGTTTTTCTATCCTTTGTTGGGAGGTATTTCTCTTTTTTTCCCTTGAGGGGGTTTTTGTTTCTTGGTGGTGATCGCATTTGGTCGTGTACCAGACGTTAATGACTCTAGTAAATGTAACATCTTTTGTTCTTGTTAATGAAAGATTGTTGTTTTCTTCTATTGAAAAAAACATTATTTTTCTGTGTGGATAAACTTTAAATGTTAGAAGCTTCCCCGAAACAATCATCTCTTTATCATATCAACACGTTGAACATTAATAACCACACTTTTAACATCAATAACGACCCATGTACAAAATTCCACATTTATCGCTACATAAAATAGAAACATAACCAAAAATATATAATAATTTTGAGTATAAAAACAAAATATATATATATATAATACACTAAATTGCGAAATCTATAGTAATACAAGACATAACTTACAAATGATTGTATATAACAAATTACAAATCACTCTATAATAATTTCATGGAGTAAATAAATAAAATACATAATTGCGGAACCCTACACTATGCCTATTTGTAGTTTTTGGATTGATAAAGACGAAACATCAATAAAATAATATTGTTGTGACGTAAATTCGTGTTTATAATCGTGATAAATGTTGAGACTAAACTTATAAAGTGAATGTAATATCGGGAAAGAATTTTACTATTTTATTATATCCACATGTTTCTTTATATTTGATTGCAGGCTTTGAAAAGGGAACATAATAATAAAAGAAATGGCCTTCATTATAATAATTTACTAAGTCTCATACTTTATCATAAAAAATACATTATCAAGCCTTTTGTAATTATATGGACCACATTCGATTGCAAATCAATTTTGATTTCCAAAAATGTAACCTGGATGGACAACACGTATACTACTAATCAAGTGCAAATTATTAGCATGTAGATATTGGCATCATAGAAAATCTCCATATTTATTAGTATATAGATATGGCACCCCTAATCGATACCATTATAATAAATTTTATATCAATTAGTTCCTAACTATATCTTAATATAATTAGTTATATTAATGTTTAATGTATATTATTATGTATTTATTTATAGAGATATATTTATTTTTTTTATTTTAATTATTAATGAAATATAAAGGAAGTTTATTAAGAAATTAAGGATTTTTTATATTCAGTAAGGTTTAGCTTTATTTTCATCTTTTCATATTTTTTTTGTGTTTGGTCTATTTCTCACATAGTTTAATTAGAGAAATTGTATGGGGTAGATGGATGAGATGGTGTTTGTATGTTGTAGTTTTAAATTTGGTAATTGCTCAGATTAATTATACATCCACACCTTAAAGAAAATATAATTGGTCTACCACTCTAATAATAGAATTTTTAAGATACAACTCCAAGCTATCCAACAAAAACCCTTTATCACGAAGTCACAAAAACAAAATTTTAGTTTGGTTAGGACTTCTGTCTTAGGCATCCAAAAAACCACACTTTTTCATTGTCCATTTGAAACATAGTAGTTATCTTCTAGGGAGATTTATATTTCCCGTCATTACTGTGTAGAAAATTCTAAGGTAAAGGGACGCATGCGAAGGGCCAATGGTTGAGACGTGATTGTTCTCCCATGTACTTCTTGAGTCACTCCACTCTTGTGAGGTCCCTAGCTTTTGATCACACTATTGATAGCATATAATCCCTATACCTGCATTAACGAACGTAGTTTAGTGACCACATCATATGGAATCTACTAGAGATGGAGATCATGGGCAGCAATTACACCTTAATCAATTTTGAATGGTTTCTCAGAAATCTTTCCAACATTTATAGAATGTGCCCTCAATATGCTTCAATATAGCCATGTTTTCAACCCTCACTAGTTTTTTCTTGTGAACCCATGACCCATTGTTGAAAAGTTTGGAAGCCTCGTTTACATAATCACATGGAAAGAATGTTAGCTATTTTAGGCTTAATACTTTTACATTTTTTCACACCCTCAGACAAAGAGATTCCTATTCACCCAACCATTTTTTTGTTCACATTTTTCACAATTAACTAAAATTTAAAACACCATTGGGTGAAAAACACGAAAAAAGAGGCAAAATTGGACCAAAAACAACCCAAATTTATTTTTTGAGGGTGCATAAAAGGGGGTTGGGGTTGGGATAGGAGGGGATGGCTACAGGAAGGCCTTACATTGCTCCAATATGGTTGTATAATACATGGGGCCTACATAAGGCCCATCATGCCCAAAATATAACACTTTTTGGCCTCATCCATCAATGATAAGGGGGGAATTATCCCTATTACTTGAGGGCCCAAATACCACCCCATGGTATGCATGTCCCTTCACCTATGCATGATCCCTTACAATTGTCAAATTTGTAGGGATGGAACGCCAATGTCCTATTCCTCATGTGGGAACTCTCCACAGTGAAAATCATATTAGCCTTTCCAAGGCCCCCCATATGGAAATGTTTCTTCACTGAAAATCCCAACAAAAATCCAAGGTCAACTTTATGAAAGCTTCTCCAAATCAACATCAATTGAACTTGATTAATCCTACTACTTGTAGAATAATGCTTAGAAGAAAAGGAGAGGAAAATATAGGGTCAACTAGGGATTAGGGGGACCTCCAAAACCATAATCCATTGGATGGGGTTAATGCTAATAAAATCTATAATTCTGGCAATAACAAAATGCATTAGTAAGGGAAGAACAATGGGATATGCACTAACCTCCTTTGTGCATTATGTCATGAATTTGGTTATTACACTTTCCATTTCCCCAGATTGTGGATTTTAAATGGTGAAAGATGACATTCCTCATCTAGGTGTTTCTCCCCCATAGGAGGAATGGTCTTGGTGGATATTTGTGGCATCCCACCTATTCCATTGGCTCAAAGCACAATTCTCCATCTTGGTAGTTTCTTATATATTTTTTTTGGTCCTAAAGTTCTGGGGCCATTTTGATGCCTTAAAAAACATTCTTTTGATGTGGTGGGGGGCCAAACAATTACCATAGGCTCCTTCCTAGGCCCTATTGAAATCTGTACTCCTCAGCTAGATCTTTCCAATGGGATACCAAGCATGCTAAAAAGAGATCATATGCAAAAGTTATGACCACAGGAATTTGACATACCACCTAACCCCATCGAGGCCTACAAACGTGTTATCATTTCATTTCCTAGGGTTAGGTTTTTGGATGTTTAGGGTTTCCTCATTAACACTTTTTGTTAAAATGGGCCTTTCAACCTCATTAAAATGCATTCTAGTGAGTGCATGTGGTCGTCACATCTCTGCTCAGAGATAAGCTACCACCATTCAACAGAGTTTGTTTCATTCCACATTCTTAGAGTTTTAGCACATTCCATTTATCAATAGAAATCAAGTTTTACTATATCTTTATGTTTTTGTTATAAATTTGTATTTCATTTCATTCCTTTCATGGATTCAGATCAAGGAACCACCTCATTAGAAAAAACCCCACCCCCACCAAATCTACTTCACAACCTAGAATTAATCTTGTATATTTGGAGGCATCCATTCCTCTACTAGTGCCAAAATTTGCACTGGTAATGCACCATTGAAGGAGATTGGAAGCACTTACCCATCCCCATCATAGGCCATTACTTCAGTTTAGGACAACCATATCTAAGCATGACTCCGATTATCCACCCCCTTTTAAATGCAAGTGATTGTTAAGAAATTTATTATGCATTGGTGTATGATGGAGGATGGGGCATATTCATGTGTCATGTCCACCTCAAATCATAAATACTTAGGCTCTCCCTCTCTCATTTGATCAATGAATTAGTCTAGATAACTTAACACTAGATTTTGTCCACAACTAAGGATCTTACTTAATCACTCAATCACATTACATTGTAGGAATATTTTGGTCAATTTCATTATCATGTCTATCTGTATGGATTATAATATCCTCCTTGGTGTGTATTACATCTATGCCATCAATGCTTTTTTGTCCTCACTCTTTCAAATCACGATATTTCCACATGAGGAATGAATCATCACCATTGGGCAACTCTCCTACTATGATCACCCCTCAGATGCTTCTCAAGATAGAGCCTCACCTTCTATTTCCCAAATGAAGTCTATGTGATATGTGTCCACTACCACTAGTAATGCAACATCCATTCCCATTATATGTGAGCCCATGCATATATAACCTTCTCCTCTCCACTTCAGCTTGGAGGTTGGGTGGATTTATACGTCATTAGTGGAATCCACAAATGCTCCCCCCAACCCCAAAACAAGTTATGACCTTCTTTCCAAAGGATGAAGAATTATTTGAGATGAACACTTCTTTCAATAGTATTAGTGATAACCATGACCTAAGTTATCATATTAACTTCTTTTAATACATTGTTGCACCCTCTCATTTCTTCCCCCTTAGAACTATGCCCTCTCAAAAGACATGATTTTTTAGCATTGATAGGGATTTTGTATTCCATGGTTATTATGCCCATTATGATAGATGATGTCATTAAATAGTCTAAATTTCAAACTCCCATCATTGATTTTATACAACCTAGTGGATCTAATACATTATTTTAGATCATATTTTGTGGATCTCTAGCCTTACATTTCCTACTCGTATGCCTTTGATTGATCATCTTGGGTATTTAGAAGCAACGCTTCCCCTAACGAAGTAATGAAACTATTATCACTAAAATTGTGTGCCATGGCATTAATATACCCATTAAATGTTTTCTTAAAAACTATGGAACATTACCTTTCTCTATACTTGTGTAGGTTTCCTTCTGAAAACACACACAATTTCCGTGGTATATTCCTTAGTAACCACATAGATCAATAAAAGAATACAAAATTATTTCATTCCATTCTAGAAAAATTCATCCATGATGGTTCATGACTGGGTTTAGAAAATCTTAGGTATTGTGAATTTGGTAATAGAAAATCATGAAAAAACTTGAGCTAACTCTGTCTCCCATGATCAAAATTAGTAGGTATGGGATACATGGACTCCTATCATTCTTGGTACCAAATCTTTGTGATATAATAGAACCATGGCTATCCATTAAGGATATTAATTGCAGTTCATAAAGATTATTATGTTGGTAATTTCTCTTGAGAGCCATTGGTATTTCTTAATAGAGAGAGTGTGCGCTCGTAAAAGATCACCAAGGACCCTCCTAACGACAAGGAGAATGAGCTGGGTGCTTATCATTTCTTCTTGATACCATTTTCTTGACTGTGAATTTAATAAACATATAATTATTTTAATGTGCCGTTTTTTCTTATAAAATTTTTTTTTTAAAAAAATAAATAAAAATAAATAATTAAATTGGTCTAAGTAGGAGACAATTTCACTTGGTTGATTTCTTTTTAGAATCCGGTGATTTTTTTTTCAAAAAATCTAAAAGTAGGAGTGTTTGCATCATTCTTTTAGTAGTCAAAATAGATTCAACACCCTAAAAACCTTTCGTAGCATCCAAAGTTATGAAAACAATTATAACCTTGATTTCCAAAAGATGTTATCAGATTTTATCAAAATCATACCAGAAAATTATTTTTTTTTCCAAATAAAAATAATAAATTATTTAAACTATGCCAAAATAAAATATATAATATAATATGTAAAAAAAAATATTTTATATATATGTATTTTCATGAAAACATAAAAAATATAACCTAAATAAACACTCTCTCTCTATTATATATATATAATATTTTAGAGGGGAGAGGTTTTGAGAGGTTCTAATATTAAATGTGTTTGAAATGACTAAAATATATTAAAAAATTGTTTCATCCATATACGATGTTTATTTCTTTTATGTGTGAATGGATCATATTGCATTGATACACTTTGAAACTTCAACTTTTAAAGCCTATGTAATTATAGCAAAGTAAAATTTGAGCACTATATCGTATATTTGTTTATTATACAGATCTCTGAAAGGGGAACATTATATAGATAACATGGTCGCCATTATATCAATTTATTAAGTTTAATACTTTATGGTTAAAAAAAAATATACATTATTAAGGTTTATGAATTTACCAAAATGTAACCCCGAGTATATTATAAATGAAATTTGATATTAAAAAAGGTAACTTATATCGACAGGAAATATATCACTAATCAAATGCAAATTATCAGCATGTAGAGACTTCACATCATAGATATTACAATCATGAGAGATATAATTATAATAAACTTCTGTCAAGGAATTCTTAATCATATCGTAACATAACTAATTACATTAATGATTACTTAATAAACGTATTTAGAAGAATGTATGTTTATTTTAATTTAAGTTTCTTAGACATTTTAGTATTTAATAAATTGAAAATTGATATGGATTTTTATTAATAATTAATTAATTTTGTATTTTCATTTATTCGTAAAGATATTTATTTTGTTATTTTGTTTTTAATATATTTATTTTTGAAGTTTTAATAAAAAAATTAATTAATTCAGATTAATAATTAATTAATGGTACATTTTACATATGTATATTTTTGTGCAAGAGGTACTCTTAGTTTAAGTTTTAATGTGGAAGAGATGTTGGAATGTAATGTAAACATTTTTATATGATCAAATTATATAAAATAAAAATAAAATTAATATTTAGTATAAATTTTCTCTCAAGTTTTATACTCGGAAGAGAGGTTCCCACTTTGAGAGATTTGATCTTTCTTGACACTTGATAGATATGAGTTAAGATGGATCTAGGTTGATATTATTTGCTCTCTTATACATGCATCTTGAATTTCATAAGTTTATTTTTTTCTTTCTAGCATCTTTCCACTAAGTGGTTAAAAGATAATGAGTGCTCCAATAAATTTAATTAATGAACATCCAAAAATAAAATAGAAGGGTTCAAAAAGTTTTCTCTTTTTCTTTAAGAGGTAATATCTAAGAACATTTTAAGAGAGTTTTCTTGGAATTTTTCCATAGAAATGAATTACTAAGGAGATTATTGATTCCTTCTAAATGTTGTAGCTAAGGAAAACTATCTTTGGCTAAGAGGCACTCTCCAACCTTGTATGGAAGAGATGTTGTAATGTCTTGTCCTATTATGTAAACATTTGACTTGGTCAAATTACAAGAAAACAAAAATAAAACAAAAATAATAAAATAAAGTCAATAAGCAAAATAAAATTGAGGTAGAATACTCAATTTACTGTTGGTAATTTTTGGGCTCTAGATTTTGACAACCCACCGTTTTTCAAATGGTTTTCTTAAAAGGAAATTCCATACACGCTGGATGGAACCTTATGAGGTGGTCAAAATGTTTGAGAATGGAGCGGTAGAAATTAAAACTCTCTCTCTCCTCTCTCTCTCTCTCTCTCTCTCTCTCTCTCTCTATATAATATAATATAATATATATATATATATATTATATATATATATCGAGATGGATGAATCTCTTGAGAGTGCAAACTTATTTTAGAGTGAAAAGAGATTTGAGCCCTCTCGACACTTGGTAAATATGGATTAACATGGATCTAGGTTGATATACTTCTTTTCATAAGAAATTCTAACATTTTTTAGGATATATATACACTTAGAAGTTAGTTTTCAATTTAATGTGTTTTTAGGAAAGGTGTGTTAATTTAATCATGTGATATAATAAATTAATATGATGGCCATGTTTATCTTTTAAACATAAAGTGATACAATGATTCACCTTCTCTTCAATACTAATAGCTATAGTGTTTGTGAATTAACACCCAATTTTTCCATGATCTCTATTTAATGAGAATGAAGGGTTATTTGTTCATGATCAATTGTGAGAAAGACACAACACACACGCACACACACATTATTTTCTTTTCCACTAATATATTTCCCGAAGTATTTTTGTTGGGGACTATTTCCCTCTCTACGGATTTGACAATGTAATACATTGGTTTTTTTTCCAAGGAAAAATCGTAGTTTTATTCATAATGAACAAAATCACATATTGTAGGTGCTAAATAACATATGCACAATAAACAGATCATTCTTTCTTGGATCTATAGAATCGCATAAAAGAGCTAAAACTAAACTACTCTTTTCTACCTTCTTTCTTTCCACTTTTCGCCGACCACCAGAGTTGGGTGTGGATGATACAATAGTAATTTGATTCTCTATTACATTTGCTAGGATTTCTTTATCAGAATCCAACCCTTCTGACGCATGATTCATTTGGTACCACTTACTTCGTTTTCAGGTGTAATCTTCTCACTCTACTATTGTGGAACGAAAGACATTGGAACTAAAGCAAAATTTTGATTGTCCTCATCCTTCTGCGGGGTGTTCTGGAATTTGTGATCCGTGATGTTTGAGGCGTTTTCTAGGGTGTCTGTGTCTTCTACTTTTGCTTCCCGAGGTTCTGAAAATTGCCAACCTTTTGGCTTTTGTGATTGTCTCTTTTTCTTTTGGGGTCTTTTTTAACTTGTGGATATGCACTTTCAAGATGTCTTTTTGAAGACATGTACAACAATGAAATGTCGTATTATCATAATCAAGAGGTTGTGCCCATTGTAGATTATTGTGGAACAACAAGATACGATCAGGTAAACCTTTTTTAAGGTCTACTTCAACACAAATTCTAGCAAATGTAAAAATGTTTTTTGAGACTCAATCTGCATCAACCTTTAAAATTTTCCCCAAGGAATTCTCAATTCCTTCTAATACTTTGTGGTGCCAAAAATGTAATGGAATATTATGTAACCTGACCCATACATGCATTTTGGATACCACCATGGTGGTTGCATCAAATCCCAAAAACTAAGGTATCATGAAGAGCCCCGTATTGCCCCAAAACCATGGTCCCTCATTTAATACCTAATCCTTATCTTTTACTATATCAAACTTGACAATAAGAAAAACTTTAGAGCATCAATGGATATCACAATTTGGTGTCCAAGTAGAGAAAATCCATTGATGAAAAGCCTTTGATTTGGGACATAATCCATTAAATCTACATATAACTTCTCTTGTATGGAAATATGCATAAATCTTGTTTACCTCAGCTAAATTGACTGTCAAAGCTCGCACCTGGGACTTATGCTCGATAATATAAGGCCCAGGTAGATTTGGGAATTTTTTAGGATAGGTTTGGGGTTCCACCTTCCCTTTGGCTACATCCTTGAATGAAACTGGTCCCTTTAAGCTAGATCTGGAGCACCCTCCAAATGTCTCGTGTTGAGGATGATGGTTAAGTCAGGAACAATTCCATAGTCCTACAACATGAGATCCTCCTGCAATGATTTCACTGCATAAATCATATTTTGAAAACTTGCTGGTATACCTAGTTGTTCTTGAATCTCTTGCTTGAGATCTTTTATCTGTATCTTGTTCCAGATCCTCATACAAATAAATTTCCCAAATTGACCAAGTGTGAGATCAATGAGACAAGAGAGTAAGAGCATATAATAGGTCATAAACATGATCACACACACACACATATACCACCAAGCACATGAAAGAAGATGCACAATACCCAAAACCAACATGCATACAACAAAATGACACTGATATCCATGTGCGGCAATTACAATGCAAACCTTTATGACACAAGTGTCAACTTTAGGTAGAAAGTGAGCTATGCCAAGGGAATGTGTCCAACACATGTTCCAATGATAAATAGGATCAAATAATCCAAGCATGTGATAGAGCTTCCTCTTAATGGTATGACATAGCTACCTTTAACAAAAGATGACACTTCGGGATTCTTTAGAAAGGAACTTGAACACTTAGAAAAACATAGAGGATAATTATAGAACAACTTTCACAACTTGAAACAAAAGTTCATACAATCAATGGAAGGCTCACAAATTTTAGTGTAGGAAAAATTTGGAGGGTGTTGTAGCAGCCACAACTCTTGGTGATTCACTGGAGGAACCCCAACTTCTCCATTCAGGTCTATCTTTTGTGGATAGAGCCTAGATGTTCCAAAATTATTGATTCATTGTGTAGATCACCCTAGATTCCCTACTTATCCCAATTATTGATGTAATATTCTCTATTCCCTTTCTCAATCCAACACATTTACAAAACTTACCATACCCAATTGTTTCGATTGGGGAGAGATAGTACACATTAGCGAGTTTAGGATGATAAAAGTTTTAGTATCTTCTTTGGTGTTGCTACGCAATGAGAAGGCGTATTCAGTACGCCAACAGAGTCACTTCAAGGAATCACAAAAATTGATTCACTTCCAGTAAACCTATTTATTACCCCAACAAAGTTACTTGCCTCACCTCTCTACGAAGGAAGCCTTTCTCTTCTTTACCCTTTGTTCATTTTTAATATTCTCTTAGCATCTACTAGGAATTTCCTAGGGTGGAAGAGGGGTCCTGACTTATTTTATGAGAAATAAATGTTTTTCCCTATTTCAAAGAAACTCTTATATATACCTCTCAAATTGGTTTCCTCAGTTTGGTTTTCTTCTTTCCATTATCTACTCAATTGGGTCAGCAAGTTAAAATACCATTTAATTACAATTCCGAGTCAAGTAATGAATATCCTAGAATAAACACAGGAATCGTAGCTATGCTAAAATTATCCATTTAGAATGAATCATATTTTCCATTCATACATCATTTACCTTAAAGAAATTTACACCCAAGCAAAGAACAGGGACTGAAAGTTAGCCAAGCATTGTTGGATATCATAATTCCCTTTTAAAACTTTTTCCACACTGTCTCAGAGAAAAACAAAACACTCACATACAAGATCTTATTTATGTACATTGATCATAACAATGCAAAGTCATGAAAAAAATACATGACATAACGAAAGAAACAACAAAATAGGAAAAGAAAGCAATATGTACATAAGTAGAAACACAATGTTGAGGTTGCTACATGGAAATAACATTTCAAACCTTGGCCACTAATGGGAACAGAGCTAGTCCTCTCGTATAATGATTGAAGATGGTAAGAATTATGTCCATACTTATCCTAAATAATAAAGGGCCTGATCGATAGGGATTGGAACTTGGTATGTTTACGTTTCTCTTCATGGGCATTGTCCCATTTCACTACTAGGTCACCCACACCCAACTCCCCGTTCCCAACAAATTTCTTGTAAAGCCAGTGTTTAATACAGTTATGATGCATAACAAATTTCTCCATTGTCTTATGCTTTTCTTCCTCTATATTGAGAGGGATGTTTATCTTTCTCTAGAAAATTGGGCATGGTATACCTCAGGATTCTTAAGAAAGTTGTAAGGCAAGGAGGTATAAGTTCAGAGGAAGGATAACTTCTCTTCCATACAAGAGGAAGTAAGTTGAGGTCTTCCATGAGGAATTCACTCAATGAACCTCTGACATAGCACATTCACTCGTGGTATGCTAAAAAATACCCTTAATTTGACTACATATTGGAAAATACCTCTAAAAACACCTTTTCTAACCCACTACCAATACGGACCTAATACACCTTCCCAGTTTAAAAAACTTTCACTAGATATTGTAGGTATCCACTTTTTCATGAACATTTTGTTATACCCCTTTATATGTTTTCGTTAACTTTGACCTCCATTTTTTATACATAACATATAAAAACCCTTTACCCCCTATTATATGCTTAAGATATTATGTCATTTTTTCCTCAATATATATCCCCCAATATGAATGTACATGGTATGGTATTTCTCCCCAAGTGAAGCCCCCTGTAATAGCCATTGGTCAATTTCCTATATAAATAAAAAATAATAACCAAGGTCTTAGGACACGTATTCTAATATCGATGTTGGGAAAAACATTGTGATGGGGATCACTGGTGATTAATTAATGACTATGAAAATTGGTCAAGGCATTGGAAAAGGCAAGGTGACATTAATTGACATTTTATTTACGAAATAATGGAAAATAGCAGAAAAGGGAGCTGAAAGCTCACATATTTTCATGAGGAGGAAAATGAAGGAAAAATAGAGGAAAATGAATAAATAGAGGCCTCACCGATAAAAAAAAAACCCAAGGATCAGTTCACACCTTTTGTCAATCCAGTTTTGGATCTCTCTCTTTGTTATCTCATTCTCTCATTCTCTTGCACACTTAGAGTTTTCTTGGAGCATTTTGGCATACCTTGGATTTGGAGAAAGAAGGCAAAGAAAATAAGGAAAGTGCAAGTGAATGGATGGATCAACAACTACAACTGGATTTTTTTGCAAGAAACATGTTGTACGTGTGATTTCCTTGATGCATGGTAGATGCATGTGGTTATTTGGTTATGATTTGTCATTAGCATGGAGGGTTTCCTCGATTGATAGTGGTTTTAAACATTCCTTTTCTGGATAACCATGGTTTTGTGGGTTTTCCATTTGATTGTTTTTTGGTTTGTGCTCATAATTCCTCATGGTTGTGGGTTAGAACAAATGCAATGGAAGCCCTAAAAAAAATTGGGTTGAGTTACTAGTCCTAGAGCCTAGGTTGGACAAATGTTATGGAGCCCTTGGTGAGTTGAGTTAGTAGTCCTAGAGTTGGGTTGAACAAATTCTGTGGATTCCTGAAATGATGTGAGTTAAGTTACTAGTTATTGGAGCCTTTGATAGCTGGATAAAGAAAGATTTGGTTGGTTCTAGTGATATCCGACCCTGATGTGGAATCATTGGTTGAGGGTAGAGGTGGTTTGGAATCTAGGAAGCCTTGGTTTGGTTTTGTTTGGTTTATTCCATTACATCCAACATTCATGGTTGGAATATGGCACGGGGGTGATTGGTTGAAAGAGAGACTTGGTTCAACCCAATCTACGGTCAAGTGGTACATGGAAGTCTCTGACTTTGTTGGATTTGGCATATGTTAACAATAGCTCTTTTCTTATTGTATTATATGAGTACCTGTGCTTGTTATTATGTGGCTTTGATGGTTACTCTATCATGATTATTATTATGGTTAAATTTAGTTATAAGTATGGTTCCATAATAGGTTTAGATATTTATCTTGATATGTTTTTATTTATTTGATTAATGGTTAAATTATGCATGATCTAAAAAATGTTATTGTATCTATTACGAGAGGGAATTATACCTTCTCGATGATTCTCAGATCAATATCAGATCCATATGTTTAGATGTGCATTCATGACCTATAGTTTACAAGTTCTCAATATGTTTGGCGAAATGCTTGTCATGGTTAGGCTCCATTAGGTCAAGTCCTTGATCAAGTTTTGTATGAATAGCTTTTTCTTGATGTTATTTATCACTCTGGAAAGTTTCATTGAGTTCTAGGCAGACAATCCCTTAAAAGGTGGATCAGAATTTAGGACCACACCCTCTAAACTAGACGTTTTGGTCCATAGCCACACACTTGTAGGCTTATGAAAGTGGCTGGAGGCCTATATCTGCATGGAGGCCTTGTCATGCATATGAATATGGGTCCAAGTCACTGAAAAGGTACTCCAAATCAAGGTTTGGGAACCTGGAGTGGTTGTCTAGCTCCTCTGGGTCCTACAGCTCCTAAGGAAGGCCAATAAAGTTTCACGTTGTTGACTCCACTTCCTTAATTTCATCTAGGAGATCAAGTCATGTCATAGTATCCCTCAGCTCATGTTTACCCTGATGGGCCGATGAATCTGCATAGATGTGGAATGGGTGGTTACACCGCCGTGAGGTCTTTAGAGAGGGATTAGGAGTAACACAATCATCCCACAAGGAATTCACCAATACATTATCACAATTCCTTTATTGAGAGTAAATGGTTTTCTTTATGATGTGAATTAAATTCTTATTTGTAGATTCAACTAACATGTTTCCTTAAGTGTAATAGTTAGATGAGTGCTTTTAAACAATACCATTTTCAAATGCAAAATCATAAAATTTTAACAATGAAAAGTAAGTTTCATTATCAGACACAAGTGGTGTGGGAATGCCAAACCAAGTAATGATATTATGTTTCATGAATTGAATGACTTTCTAATTATTCACTT
Organism: Pinus taeda; assembly: GCA_000404065.3. NCBI lineage: Eukaryota > Viridiplantae > Streptophyta > Pinopsida > Pinales > Pinaceae > Pinus > Pinus taeda. The sequence goes on from APFE030445827.1 coordinate 329,258, forward strand.
GTCTTAATGGAACTTCTTCATCCCACGAAGTAAATTAATATGTAGCGGTTATAATATATTAGTGTTGCTTTAACTAATGTGGAATAATATCCCCAATGACATGTAGTCCCCATTGTTGAAGTGATTCTTCAACTACAATAGCATGTAATGGGGTAGATGAATTCTTATCACGATAAACACATCTTTGACATACAAGAAAGTTACTAGAATAAGCGTGTGCATATTTAAATAATGTGGGCCAATAGTATATGGCCCACATTACTTTGTGAGCTATAGTATCACCTACATAATATTCACTAGTTGACCTGTCATTAAGGTACTTTAACACCCTTTCTAAATCTAGAGATTCCATGCATTTGAGTAAGACACTATTGTGGTGCTTTCGAAAAAGCACGCCATGAACAATATGATAAGATAAATCTTTGAGATGAATTACCCTCTTCTATTTTTCCGATAAGTGTGATGGAAAGGTTGCTTGCTCTAGATACTACTACACATCAATGTACATAGATGTGGTTGCACTTATATGGGTAGCTTTGTTGAAATTGTACATATCAATTTCTTGTTCCCATCTAGAAGAGTCCTCTTCTAGTGAGTTGACTGCTTCAACTGCAATCTAGTAGAGACTATGGTCTTTGATTGTATGAAATGGCTTAAATTATAAATGATATTCTTGAAGGTTTCTCATCCAATTTTCCATTATCTCACCCAACTCTTATTCTACAAAGAGTGATCTATCTGTTAGATGAGGCACAAAGATGATAAAATGAAATTTCAATAGGTAAGGCCTATAATTCTTCACTTCCCTATAGATTGCATATGCTTGTTTATCTATCATGGGGTAATTCAATTCGTATCCCTATAGGCCAACACACATAAATGAGATTTGTTATTCATTGCCCTAATTATACTTCTGAGTCAAAATGACTATGATAGATGTATCAAAAGCAAATGTATATAACAATAAATGTTTATAAATTTATGGACTATATAATGTTTGGGTGCCATCTATCGCTTATTTGATCTAGGAAATAACATCCTTTTCCCTATGGTCTCATTTGTATATCACATCCCTCTTCATCATCTATTACAAAGGTTTAACAATTTCTGTAGAATTAGAGATAAACTTATGTAGAAAAATTATTTTCCCAGAGAAGGATTGAATGGATTTCTTGTTCAGCGGATAGAGAATACGAGAAATAGTCTTGACCCGCTCTAGGTCCACTTTAATTCCACTCTTTTCTATAATTTTTCCTGCGAGGTTTCCCTCGGACACTCTGAAGATGATTTTTTTAGCATTTAAAGGTATTCCATATTTCTGACACTACTCAAATATTTTCTTTAGCTAACGAAAGTGGTCTGATATCTTCTTTAAAAACATTGTGATATCATCCAAATTAATGAACACACTCTGGCTAATCAATCCTCAAAACATGATGTCCATAGCTCGTTGAAAAATAACATCAACATTTATAAGTCCAAATGGCATTGACCTAAATGCGAATGTACCCCACTTTCTCCTAGATATTATTTTCAATCTATTAGGTTCCACCAATAGAACTTGGTTGTACCTTAAAAAGCCATCGAGCAATGAGAACATTTCTAATGTAGATACCATCTAAATTATATAATCCATAGATGGAATAGGGTAATTGTCCTTATTGGAAGCTCAGTTAAAATTCTGAAAATTTACACATAAGTGTAATTCACTAGAATTTTTTCTAACTGGAACCAAGCTAGATACCTAGGTGGAGTGATGAATTTTGAAGATGATATGAGAATCCAACAACTTCCTTAGTTCTTTCTATACAAGGGGTTCAAGCAGAGGATGAACTCTTCTCAAGTTTTATTGAAATGGATTAACCCCCTCCTTGATTGGTATCCAGTGTTGGATGATTCATGTATCATAAAGCTTGAAATCATCATATGTCCATGTGAAAAAATCTTGGTATTGTTTGAAGAGACGTATAAAATCTTGTTTTTCTTGAGCAAAACAACATGTATCGAGGTTTACATTCTTTGGATCTTCTTTAGTGCCTAAGTTGACTTTTCCATGCAACAATGTGGAAATTTGGGTCTTTGTATTCATTGGTTCCCTGAAGTGATTTTGTAAGTCATAGAGCTTTTCCAATGACGCCACACTCTTTTTCATGGAGTTTCCTTTCTGTGCTTTAGCTCTTACTTACAATGAATTTTCTTTCTCATCTTCATTTATTGCGTCATCTTTGAACACATTAGCATTGGCCATGAAATCTGATATTTGTTGCTCATCATTGAACACACAAAAAATAGTGACATTATCGAGAATAGATGGCTTATAAATAATCTCAATAGAAAAACCATCTCTAAGTGGTGACAACCTAGCAAATACATTAACTAAAGTGTCTGTAGCTATATTGTTCATCCTAGGAATAGATTTAATATCAAATGTGTGAAATAAATATATAAGTCGGCATACCTCTTGCTGATAGTTTTTATGACTAGGTGATACATAGTGAATAGTATTCCATACCTAACGCGTAACAATCTCTGAGTCACCTATTACCTTTAATGCTTCCACCATGAGATTGATGGAATTATTTAATCTAAGTATGAGTGCCTCATATTTTGAAAATTTATTCATGCTCTTGAACTCCAATCAACATTAAATAAGATGTTTTTTCTTTTGAAGGTCAATCATAATGCAACCAACTCCAGATCCCTTTTGTGTCTTCAAACCATCAAAATACATAATCCAAATATTAGTGATAACGGGGTTACTTTCTACATGAGTACTATTTACATCTATAATACAAGGGTCAATATAGCTTATTGGGTTGTAAGGAAAGAGTTCCAACTATGTGTCTAGTGGTACAAAAGATGGTTGTGCAATATAACATCCAAGATTGACTTCTAAAAATAATTTCCAAAAATGCTTACGCAAAGCTAAATGGCTCATTATGAGCTTCATCTGTCATTAAGGTATACTACCTAAAAGGTTCACTTTCTACTTGAATATGATTATTATTGCCCTTGTAGGTGTTGAAAATGCCCGAAGACAAGTATGAATTTGATTTTTTCCTTGATTAAGTTGAGGAAATTTGAAAATCCATATGAACAGACAACTTGGATGAGTTAATTGAGGTGACATGGTTTTTATCGCTCAGTTAGCTTAGTTAATTCAAGTTAAGGACATGAATTTCAGTTGTGTGTAGTGGGTTCCTAAATTTTAGGAGTCTGGGTTGAGTTAATTTTAGTTGTAGCAATTTAATTAAGTTAAATTGAGTTATGGTTAGTTAAACTAGTTCTAACTATTGGAGGAACTAGTAGAAGGTCAAGTAGTGGAGTGTGCATTCAGTGATCAACTAGTTAGCTGATCAATCAGCCTAAATTAGCTCATGCATGCAAAGAATTCAAGATTCGCATTTGAGATTGAAGTTTAAGGGAAGTGTAATATTAGTTGTAAACTATTCCAAGTTGTATAGGTGGTGCATGCAGGTCAGAAGATGAGCCTAAAGGAGATGCACAATATGATGGAGGAAAATTCATATTAAATAGGGGCAACTTCCCAAAGGAGCAACACAATTAAATAGGATTTTGGGAAGACTTGATTTTGGCTAAGTATTGGGCCAAGTTTAGTTAGTCAAGTAGAGGACAGAAGATACAAGTGCAGATTATGCTCAAGCTTGAGCAAGAATATTGTATTCATCCATATTCCTTTATTAATGTAATACAAATAGTAAGGGGCTTTTAGAAGTTTCTTTCCCCTAGATAAATCTCTATGCATGTGTGATGTTTCCTTTTTCATGTCTATGAATCTTGTTTTATATGGTAAATTAACTTTCGCAGATGAGTAGACTAGCTTCAATCTTGTGATTTAGCAAATTTCATGAGAAGTATCGAATCTACACATTAATTTCTACAGGCTATCAGAGCTAGATTTGTAGAAATTTTTACATGGTATCAAAGTAGGATTCACATTAGAACCAGTCCTTGAAGTCCTCACGTATAGTGATCATTGAAGAAATAATGAGCTATTAGAAGGCAGAGTTATGGAGCCCTAGTTCTAGGAAGATATGTAAGACTCTATGTGCAAATTTCTTAACAGAGATAGAGGTTGTTAGTGCATATATTAGTGAGCCAATGTTTAGTGACACAAAAATGAGTTGTGGTCATCGATATTGGTAGATTGAGGAGAAACGAGATTTCCCATAGGGAGATTGAACGTTCGAGTCTAGTTTCAGAGGGAGAAACCCTATAGAAGAGGATGTGGGGAGACCAGACTCGTTATTATAGTGGTTGTAGCATCAACAAAGTAGCAGCAACAATATTATGAGTAGATCATATTTTTCCATGATTGCAGTTATACTCCTAGAAGTGAGGTGGGGTGATCTAGATTCTTAGTCCTAGAGTTACAGAAATTTGGGCAAGGTCCATTGAGGTGTTCTCCTAATGGGTCTTTATCTTGCTACAGGGGCCCACCGTATTTAATAGTAAGAGGATCAATGTTATTCAAATATTAGGGAGTGCAAAGAAGTGTTCATAGCAAAGCAGGAGGGTTAGTAGCAGAGTCAACAACAACACATTTTTCACTGTACACAGTTGCAAACATAGTTGATTCAGTGTTTTTGGATTCTTCTTAGTTTCATATGTTACAATAGTAGGTATTGAATGTAGTACATTCCACAAGTGCAGGATAGGGGTGGTTAATAATCCATTTCTTGTTGAGAGGGAGTGTTGAAAATGTAGCAATACAAGTCTCAATTCAAATTTTTCCTTAATTAAATTGAGGAAATTTGAAACTCCATATCAATAGAAAACTTGGATGAGATAATTGAGGTGACATGGTTGTTATCACTCATTTAGCTTAGTTAATTCGAGTTAGGGGCATGAAGTTCAGTTGAGTTTAGTGGGTTCCTAAATTTTAGGAGCCTAGGTTGAGTTAATTTTAGCTGTAGCAGTTCAATTTAGTGAAATTGAGTTATGGTCAGTTAAACTAGTTCTAATTGTTGGAGGAACTAGTGGAAGGCCAAGTAGTGGGGTGTGACTTTAGTGATCACCGAGTTAACTGATCAATTAGTTTAAATTAGCTCATGCATGCAGAGAATTTGAGTTACCCGATTTAGATTGGAGTTGAAGGGCAATGTACTATCAGTTGTAAGCTATTCCAAGTTGTACAGGTGGTGCATGTAGTCAGAGGATGAGCCTAAAGGAACAACACAATCCAATGGAGGAAAATTCCTATTAAATAAGGGAAAATTACCAAAGGAAAAACACAAGGAAATAAGAGCTTAGGAAGGCCTAAAATTGGCTAAGTGTTGGGCCAAGTTCAGTCATTGAAGTAGAGGATAGAGGATATAGGTGCAGGTTGTGCTCAAGCTTGAGCAAGAATATTGTATTCATCCAAATTCCTCTATTAATGTAATGCATATAGTAAGGGGCTTTGATAAGTTGCTTTCCCCTAGATAAATCTTTGTCCATGTGTGATGTTTCCTTCTGCATGTCTATGATTCTTGTTTTAGATGGTGAATTATTTCCGCAGATGAGTAGAGTAGCTTCAAGTCTTGTGATTTAGCAAATTTCATGAGAAGTATTAAATATACACATTAATTTCTACATGGTATCAGAGCTAGATTTGTAGAAATTTCTACATTAGGGAAGCCATAAATGAGACTAGTCAGTGGAAAAATATCCTTGCAACTTGCTAGACCAATATCTACTCAAAAGTAACCCATAGGCTTCTAAAATGTTGATAATGACAATATCAATGCATTCATAAACTATCCCATCAAAGGATAAGCATATTATAACATTATTTAGTTCACCAATTTCTTTTACTTATGATGTATCTAATTTTATAATTCTGGTATTAGTCTTTTCCTATTTTGTGTTAATTTTCCTAAAAACATATAAGGTTATAACATCCATAGAAAATTGGATGTTAAATATTTCAAATGTTAATAGAAAATTGGGGAAAGTAGAACTTCAATTTACATTCGCTACATTAACAAAAAATTCAATTATATTTCTTGACTTACTCAATGAAGCTTTGAAGAAGAAGTTGTCTTATTTAACAAAGGATTTGGTGAGAATGCTTAGATAATTAATTTTCACTGACCTGCCAATTTTGCTAGCTCATAAATGGAAATATTAGCTCAATATTTCTTCATGTCTTCAAGAATGTTATAATCAATAGTGTACACTCCATCTTCATCCTTGGTAGGTTGTGCTAAAGTGGTAGGAGGTGAAACTTTATCCAATGCCTCAGGGGTGACAAACATATTCTTATTATTCCTGGAAGTGTTCTTAGGAGGTTGAGTGCTTCAAAATTTCATCTATGAACTTTGAGCATGATTACTAGGAGGTAAAATCTTCCTCACACCTTGCTCATGCACCGACCCTTTTCTCCTTAGATTTGTTGGACACCTAATCATCAATGGGTTAGTGTGGAAGCCGAATGGACAAAAGGAGTCCAAGAGACCTTGGGATGTGAAACCCAACGGTCACATAATATACTATAAATGTATATCTCTTTTTAATAAAAATTGTACTCTCCTGATTATCTTTCATATTGTTCTTGCTTCCATGTGTGTTTAACATGGTATCAGAGCGGGCGATTGCTGGTCCTACTCCAATTTGAGCCACTTGTTTTGTGGTCTTTATATATATGTCAGTTCTACGTTACTTGACGTCTGACTTTGCCTTATTCCCCTCAGATCTGAAATAACCTACCTCTACCAGCGCTGCACATCTGTCCATACTATCAATTTTTTATAGCACTGTCATTTCCTGTTTTAGCGCTGAGGACTGACATGGAATCAAGTAAAGCAAAGATCATTGAATCTTCATTGAATGCTGAGTGGTAAATACGCCACCATCGATGAAGGTCCAAAGTTTTCAGCTCTTGGTATGTGGTATTGAATAAGTTTACACTTGAATGTGTTTCCATTTTATTGTTGTCCCATAACAGTTGAATGCTTTTGAGTATTAACGCTGTGGGTTTATATGGAATTAACGTTGTGCATTTGAGTATTAACGTTGTGTGTTTATATGGTAATAACATTGTGCATTTGAGTATTAATGTTGTGGGTTTATATGGTATTAACGCTGTGCGTTTGAGTATTAACACTGTGGGTTTATATGCCTGTGCATTTGAATGGTTTTATACATATGCCTGTATTACTTTATACATTAATGTTGAACCATATTAAAGTTGTTGAATGAATCTGTTGTGCCACTCTAGACTTTCTTGTATATACATTAATGTTGAATGATGGTATTAACGTTGTTGAATGATGGTATCTCTGTGTGGGAGACAGATGTGAAAAAGGGGTCATGAATGCGTATTAACGCTGTGCTATTGAATGGTAGATATTGAATGGTTTCCATTTGAATGCGTTGAAGGGGCTCTGTGGTTTTATTTTGGTATAAACCACCTTTGTATATGCGTTGAACTGATATGGCGCCCATTTGAATGCATTGAGTGCGTTGAAGGGGTCGTTATATCAGAGTTTGTATATGCGTTGAAGCGTTGTGTTTTGTATATGCGTTGAAGCGCTGTGTTTTGTGTTTTGTATTGGTAACTGCTCTCTGAAATTTATATGTTGGATGCTGAATGAGGATGAGTTGCGAGATGTTTTCCTCCTCATATTTGCAAACAAGAAAGATCTTCCCAATGCAATGAATGCCGCTAAGATAACAGATAAGCTTGGCCTGCATTCTTTGCGTCAGCGTCATTGGTATTAGAGCACCCACATTACGCAAATTTCTTTCAGGCGTTTCCTTTTTCAGGTGTTTGGAAAATCCAGTTTTGAATGTTTGGAGAGTTGTGAAAACGGAAAGGCCAGAACAATAGTTCGGCACGGCTCCGCATTATGATCAAGAAGACCATCCATCATAAATGTAGTTCGGTCCACCTTTAATTCGATCGATCCTTCCCAATCGAGAGCCAGCCTGTGGATAGTCACCTTAAATCCCGTGGATATATATATAGATTTGTTCTACGTTTTCACAGGAAATATAGCAGTGATTCATCGGTTTTTTAGCGCCTATTTTCCTGAATAAATAATGAAAGAAAAGGGGAAGAGGACATGGTTAGAGTCAATCACTGATGAAGATTTAAAATCCTTATGGAGCTCCAGATATCAATGTCACATACGAATAATTGGAGAAAGCATTGAGAGAGGGACGGCTTCAGCACTTTAACACTGCCCATTTGGTATCAGTGGCGTGAATGAACGATTTAGAGCTTAAGCCGGTCTAAGTCTCATGAGGTGGTGGTGGCTCTATCTTACAAAGAACATTCATTTTTGCAGCATCCGAAGGGGAGTCATTTCCAGGCGTTTTGGTATCAACGAGATTGACTCTTTCGAGAAAATCCACTAATCTGCAGCATTTTACTGTTTTCATATATTGGCCCTATATGATTACGGGCAAGATTTGCAGCCATCAAGTCCTGGATGGTCATCAAAATTTGTTGTTTGTCGAATTTCTCCCAGATGATTTGAATGCCAACTATCCATCCAAGATATATTTGTAGTTCCCACTTTTTTTCATCCACTAAAAATACTGATATCCAATTGTTGCATCACTGCTGGGTGCTCCTTGTGCTCCAGTATTGGGTTCCTACGTTAAATGGTCGAAGGGAAAACACTTGGTGTTGTATTAAACTGATGCTGGAACGTGTGTTTGAAATCATGTTTCCAATGCAACACAGAAGAATTGAAAGAAAATGTGTTGATTTGGTCTTTGTTCACTGAGGAAGGTTACATCATATTTCTTTATTCCTACTCTAATGCCATTATTCTGCATTTTTCCTAGTGAATTTGCTAATTTAAGAGGCATAAAGTATCTGGAGGACCAACAATAGCACTCAGGCAAGGTTCAAACCCTATTGTCAACTCCATAATCTAGACTTGAAAACTTGAGCACGTGCATCCCTTGGTACATTGATAACTCAGAGGGTCGAAAGCACTCAAAGGTGCGTTGGTGATGGGCAGAGACAAGGTTTGATACAAACCTACTTAAGCTAATTTTGATGCAGTAAATAATCATTGTTGGCCATTTAGAAAACATTGCTTGTATCTTTATTTGATCAGTCATGAGGATTTAATAACTCCACATCTGCTCATCATAAATTTTTATATTAAGGGAATCTTTCCAACCAGTTGAGCAAGAAGGTGTGAAAATCTTCAGTAGTTTGTTTATCTCCTAACTTGGATATATCTGAAGAAGTGTTGGTGTAGGTACTTAAAATAATTATTTTACTAATTTCGATACTTGCATTCGAAAGGAAGATAATCCACAAGGGTATTGCCTTTTGATAGCCATCATTTCTGCTTTGAAAGTGATTATGTTGGGGCTTTTTGGGAATGACGGAGTTCAATGTTCATAAGAATCGGGGACTGTTTATATTCTTTAAAGTTGTAGCAGTTTGGCATTATTTAGGAGTTCAGTGGAAATTGTTTCAAGCCAAGACTATCCTTTGTAGATCGAATTGGTGTATTTTCTTAAAGCTTGTTCATATCAGAAATTTTTATTGAACTAGATTAAAGTTGTTTCTAGGACAAGTTCCCTTGGATTCAAGGCTGGTACAGGAAAATATATTTTTGAGGCCTAAATTGCTTGTAGCTTTGTTGGAAGTTAAATTCACAGGTGAATTGAAGAAAATTCATTTTTTAATGAGGAGTCTGTTTTCCAGATATCACCATTCTTTGTGTGTTGAATCTATTTCACGCTGATTGATTTGAAGTATAAAAGAGCAATTGGTGTCCATTTTTTTCCTCATTGTTTTACTATTTTTTGAGGATTAAAAATGGCTCCAATTAGTGTAATATTAGAGTTAGTGGACAATCTAATACTCTCTACTATGGATAATACAGTGAAAATCAACAAGGATTTTCTCAGAAATTCAGACATATCTACAAAATGCACAGGAAAAGATTTTATAGCTTGAATCACAGCTACAGCAAGAAGAGCTACATCAAAATAGACATCATTCTGAACCTGTTTTTGTTCAGAACATTGAGAAAACCACCCATCAGCAGCAAGTCAATAATGTTACAGTTCATTCAAATAAAACAGCAGTTGTACATGTAGATGTAGAAACTTAGTCTGCACTTCTCAAGCCGATCATCAGACCTTGGGAAGAGCTTGTCCACAACAAGCACAAAACTGGTCTTGGATATGAAAAGGACTTGTCCTTTCATATTCCAGACTACTCAAAGCCCATTCAATTTTAGAGTGTTGGATTTATTCATGACAGTTCACCTGCTCCTCATGACAGTTCGCCTCCAGCTGTTCCAGATTCTATCCTTCTTCCACAACAACAACAACAAAAACAACAACAGATTGTGAAATGCCAACATTGTGATCGAGTTGGCCATTTGAAAGATCACTGTTTTGATCTTCATCCATGTAAGCACTGTCATAAAACCAATCATTCTTCAAACAGATGCTTCAAAAACAAACATCCTACAAGAACAAAGATTCATCTTGGATGGATCGCTTCTTAGCAATGGGAATCAACAGCCAAGAAGATATTCCAAACACATGTCAGAACTTGTTCCAGAGTATTGAAAAGTCCTGCAGTTGAGTTTTCTCCATCATCTCACGTTGTATCTGACAGGGGGGGAAATGATGGTCATCTACAAGCTTCAAAGTCACATCAAGTGAGCCTGAGCCACAACCTGCACCAGTTTCAGAGTTGTAGCCAGAGACAAAGATTCCCGTGAACATGCCTTCAGTTGGCAATCTGGGACACTTCCTCTAGCAGAAGACTTTAACTTCTTGCCAGTTTTGGAAGAATTCCAAGAACAAAATTGAGAACACTTCCTCTAGCAGAAGACTCCAGCTTCTTGCCAGTTTTGTAAGAGTTCCAGGAATTGCATTAAGCATTCCAGATTTGTTGGTCATCCCTAAAACATCACAGGTTGAGGCTTCCCTTTTCAGGTTGAAGTTCTCCCTTTTATGCGAGGTGAGACCTCCCTTTCATGGTTGAAGGTTTCCCTCTTCAAAACAAGAGGAGCACTTCCTCTAGTAGAAGACTTCAGCTTCTTTCCAGTTTTGGACGAGTTCCGGGAACTGCACTAAGAATTCCAGTGTTGGTGGTCATCCTTAAACCACCGCCCTTTATACCAACATTTCATAGAGCACATTCAGCCTAGTGTTGCCATGCATTTTTTGCACTTTTTATATTACAACTCTCTTTTTGGACTCATACATAACCCTTCGGATTAAGGGGGGGAATGTTGGACACCTAATCCTCAATGGGTTAGTGTGGAAGCCGAATGGACAAAAGGAGTCCAAGAGACCTTGGGATGTGAAACCCAACTGTCACATAATGTACTATAAATGTATATCTCTTGTTAATAAAAATTGTACTCTCCTGATTATCTTTCATATTGTTCTTGCTGCCCATGTGTGTTTAACAAGATTATATGACTTAGATAAATTTTTTTGGAGGATCTTCACCCACTGGGGGCTCACTAACACATTTATCATTGTTTAAAATTAGATCAAGAGTAAAAAATGAAGCACCAATGCTTGTATTGTCCTCTTATGGAGTTGATTCATTAGTTTATTAAGTCTTCTTTGACTTCTCTTCTGATAACAAAATTTCTAGAACATTGCAACCATTGCATTCATATTATGATTCCATTCTGGGCATGTTTTTTCATAATGCACTTCTTGATGAAACACATAATAGTTGTCCATACCCATGTTATCAAAATTGAATACTATATTAGAAATTTGAGCATACTTGGCCAATTGATTGGTATTCTTCTTAAAAACCATCTTGAAGGACTTACTATTGGTAAATGCCTCACCTGACTTCCTTTTCAGTTTATATACTTCATTAGTGAGTAACTTCAAGGACTTAGTCAAGCTTTCCATGTCAAAGGGATCCTTCTCTTTAGTTTTAGTGTATGAGGCTTGTGCCTTTTTCCTAGTATCCTTGGAGTCCTTTTAATCTTCTTGATTAGCAATGACACCAATAGATCTTAAGTCCTTTTCCACAAATATTGTGTCCACAAAATTTAGAGTCAACGTTTCCTTCGCAACTTTTTTCACCAAAATAAAAATATTAATGGGAAAGAAAGAAATGTAATAATCCTTAGTGATTGAATCATAAGGTTGCACATCTATGAGGAATTTGTTCAAAATACGAGTAAATATCTAATTAGAATCTTTCACCTTTTCTTTATCCCACGTCTTAATAGTTCCAAGTTCCTTAAGTAACATGGCAGAAGTTTTATCATCAACGAAATTTTCTAATAACAACTGCTTAAACTACCTCCAATTATGGATTAAATTTGGTGGAAGGCTATGGTACCATACTGATGCTCTACGCTCCAAAGTGCAAGGAAATAAGCTACAAACAACATCATCATAACATACCTCTAACATACTTAGATGCAACTAGAAGTGATGGATGTGATTTTCAATCTTTCCTTTCTTGTCTAGATCATACTATATGAGAAACTTTCCTAGGCACTTGGGTAAGTAATGAAGATTGCAAGTAAGAGAAAGCGGCCCTTGAACCATCCAATCCAATTGTTCATTAGACATGTCTTCATTTTCCTCCTCCTCTTCACTCTCTGATTCCAAAGACTCTTCTTCTTCATTACTCATATTTTCGTTAGTATTTGGTTTTTCTATATCAACCAACTATTTGTTTCCTGAAAAATTAAATTCCTCCCCATCTCCCTCCATATTTCCTACAATAGGTGGTGGTATGTCCCCTTGATGGTAAGATTCTTCAAGTGGTTCAACCAAATTTTTAAGGGTAGTAGTAACTAAATATTCAACTGAAGATACTAGAACACCATGACAAGTTGTCTCTTTCTTTTATTACTTATGAGGAAGAATAGAAGCAACAGAGAGTAATCCAAGAGCTCTAGCAAACTAATGAGTGATAGGACGAATCCTCTGAAGTTTCTCGTAAGTGACCTTGTAAGCAAGCTCCAAACCTTTATGAGAGGATTCTTCTTTCTCAGATATGTGGCTAGAGTTGGACTCAAACAATTGCTACCTTTAACTAAAGGTTCTTTATGTGAATGTGTTGAATTATCAGCCATAGATAGGCTTCCCTCCTTCTAGCACCAAAATGTTGTTGATGTCGAAAACGGCCAACATACATGGTGTCTCCCTAATATGAAGTCCCAACTAGACCTCAAACCATTCGGGATAGGAGCTCAATCCAGGAAATAGGGTTGGCTACCATTATTATACTCTTAAAGATTTTCCTTGGCTACAATTTACAACATAATAAAGCATGCATATACTTTTGAGATAAGAAAGTAAGTAAGCTTTTGTGAAACAAACAGTTGCAATGTGTACAAGGTACTTTCATGAAGGGGAAAAAAAACAATGAGCCTTTAGAAGAAAAGTAATACTACTATCCTAATAAAGACACACACATATATGTAAAAAGTATTTATTATTTAACCTTTGAAATAGTTCACAAAGTAATAATGATCATGAAAGAAAATAAGGAGACACAATTCAAAGATGTGTACCAAAGCCAATGAAATAGTTCATTTCCTTTACGACATATAGAAAACAAACATACATCACAAACATGAAATAATAGTCTTACAACATTCATGATACATGCATGAGAGTGTGCCAACTTTGAGAGCTTCAAATCATTAAGTGAAAGTTCCAAAATACACAATTACAATGTTGCATCACTAGCTCCAATAGTGGAATGTTAATCCAACACTTCCTCCCCAAAATAATAATATTATCTCGTATGCCTAGCTTAGGAAGCCAAGCTTAAAAGTCTTTTTCATGAGCTATGAGGGTTCATTTATAACAAATAGGTGACTTTTTACCTCCCTTATGACTCTTTAGCTCCCACATGAATTTCAAGCCCCTACACGAGTCTTGGACTTCCTAGTGACTCTTCACATTACATTTGTGACCCTTAGGATTTTACACATTTTACATTTTTCAATTTTCAAAATTACATAATTACATTTAATTAATGATGTGGAAACAATATGTGAGACAAAACAACACACTTGTGTTAGCACTTTGAAGAGCTACAATTTGTCAATTATGACAAGTGATTTCATTGTAGTGTATCAATGCCAAGTTCTTCTCTTTTTTGTTATGTATTCAATCCTTCATGATAGATCTTGATTGTACTTCATCTTCACTCTCCAAAGGGTCATCTTACAATATTGGAGTCTTCCAAGTTATCTTGGTTCCAATCTATTTGTCATAGTTCAATGTTCCTTTATCTCCTTGTATGATGTCCTCGTTGTGTCTCGTCTCCACAAGTGTCCTCTTGCAATATCTCCTTGATGACCTCCTTGAGAATCACCTTGCCATGTCAAGATGATAGAATCCTCAAATGAATTTCACTCATGACAAGACAATATCAATCCCAAAATCACCTAGTCTACCTTATTTTCATGCAAGATATTGTTTATAATGGGATAACACGTAAGAGATAAGAGATAGGCCTTCTTGGGCATAGTGTGCAAAATCAAGAGGCGAGGATGAAAAATCTGGTTACTGGAAGTGCATAGTGTGCAATGGCAAGAGAGATGTGGCAAGTCTTGGGCGGAGTGGGTGAGTCCAAGAGACAAGAGTGACAAGCTTGGGCACTGTGATTGTGCAATGCACAATGATTGAAGTGGAAGGTGAAGGGATTGTGAAGGTTTCTGCTACAAGGGTCAAGAAATGGCCCTACTATCCAATAAGAGTGCACAATGCGCAATTCAAGGTAGGGATGATCAAGCCTTGCACAGTGGGAAAGTGTAAGTACTAAGGTTGAGGGGTTTTGTTGTGTTGTTTCTCAATGCATAGATAAGGAGGTTATCCTTAAATTGGGCATAGTGCATAGGTCCAGGACATAAGGATCCCTTCACTGATGCTTAGGAGTGTGTAATGCACAACACACTTGGTCAGAAGTTGAATGGGCTCATGACTTGTGGAAGATGTGAGGACAATAAAGAGGTCTGAAATTGACTAACTGTGAGATTAGTGAGACAAGAGAGTACGAGCATATAACAGGTCCTAAACATAATCACATACACATATACAACCAAGCACATGACAAGAAGATGCACAATACCCAAAAACAACACACATATAGCAAAATGAAAATAAAGATACATTGATCTCCAAGTGAAACAATTAGAATTCAAGCCTTTATGAAAAAAGTATTGATTGCAACAAAAAAGTGCATTGTGCCATGGGAATTTGTCCAACACATGCTCTAATGAAAAATAGGATCAGCTAATGCAAGAGAGTGCATTGGATCTACCTCTTAAAGGTGTGCTAGAGATGTCTTTAACAAAAGACGACTCTTCGAACTTCTTTAAAAAGGAACTTGAACACTTATAAAAACTTGGACAAGTATATAATAACTTTAACGACTCGAAATGATAGTTCACATGATCAACTAGAAACTCCAAAATTTAAATATAAAAGGTGGTGTCGCAGTAACAACAATTCCTTAATGGTAAATAATACTAGAAATCTTATACCTCTCATAAAAAATAAAAAATATAAGTTATAAATAATTCTATAGAACTAGATATACATCAAATAGAAATGTCAAATGATATAAAGTCTAATTAGTTGTGAAATTTTTTTCTCAAATAAAAGAGATGGATTATAATAAAACCATTAGCCCTCATAGCTAAAATGAGTTCCATTCACTTTATTGCTACTTCGTATAAATCGAAAGTGCATTAAATGAATATTGCATTCGTCGTTTTGTATAAGAATTT